>CM051495.1:28162001-28406972 GCA_028031935.1 Paedocypris micromegethes | reverse complement strand
TTTTTTTTTTTTTTTTAAGGGAGGCAAGATTCCTATTCGTTGGACCGCGCCAGAGGCCATAACCTACAGGAAGTTTACCTCAGCCAGTGATGTGTGGAGTTTTGGCATTGTCATGTGGGAAGTGATGTCATACGGAGAGAGACCTTACTGGGACATGAGCAACCATGAGGTATAAAACTATACATGCTTAAAAATCATTTGTGTGTCAGAACGCACACACACACACACACACACACACACACACACAGATTTATCTACATATATGATATGTGAGAAACACTGATGCAACATCAATTGATGTGGGCTTAATTTCCAGTAGTGAAGTTAAAGAATTATAGATCTGTAATATAAGTTGAACGAGGTAAATAATAATAATAATTAATTTTATTTGATGGCACCTTTCTAAACACTCAAGGATATAAATCCATGTAATAATTCTAAATCCAAATGGTAAAAACAGACATATACCACAGAAACATAGACAAAAGCGAGCTAAGAGAATATTATAAAATCACAAGTATATAAAATAAATATGTTGTAAAAAGTAATATTGAGTAAAAAAATGCGTTTTACGATGCAACTTCAAATTTGTGTCCTTTAAATCTGTGACAACCGAAATAAGACAACCTTCTTCATTCACTCTTTCATTATCAGGTAATGAAATCCATAAACGAGGGCTTCAGGTTGCCGGCTCCTATGGGATGTCCATCAGCGGTCAATCAGCTGATGCTGCAGTGCTGGGTCCAGGACCGGTCCAAAAGGCCACGCTTCGTTGATATTGTCAATCTGCTTGAGAAGTTGCTTCGTAATCCAGAATCTCTGGCGGCCATTGCTAGCATCGATCCACGGTAACTAGTTCTACTCGACTAGATTTTTGTGAACAGTTTTTCTTTGCTTATTTGGATTCGTGTAATAATTTGTCCTGTTCACGCTTTGCTCAGCCTCTCCATTCGCCTCCCAAGCACAAGTGGGAACGATGGCGCCCCCTTCAGGTCAGTCGACGAGTGGCTGGAATCCATCAAGATGGCGCAATACAGAGAAACCTTTGCCCTCGCTGGCATTAAATCCATGGAACAGGTGCTGTGCTTAAAAATTGAGTAAGTATACAAACCAGGTTCCGTAATGGATGAAGAATAGAATTAAGACAGTCATTGTCAAACTAGGGGTTTTTTTCTAATCGATTTTATGATTCTGTCTCCAGAGATATTGAGAACATCGGTGTGCGGTTGCCAGGTCATCAGAAGAAAATTGCTTACAGCATTCTCGGCCTACAGGACCCGACAGGGACCCTGAGTCTATTTGCTGTGTGACCATCCTACTGGAAGTAGCGACACTGCTGGGAATTGACTCGGAATTGTGCAAGCCAAACATGGACTTTAAGAGCAGGCTCGGAAGCGGCCTTCTTTAATGACTATACTCCCTTTTGGGAATAAGATCACTTGACTTTTTGGAGGTAAAATGTTAAGGATTTTTCCATAGAGTTGTAAAGTAATCCGATATCAGACGGACTCTGTCTGCAGATTTATGAAGCCATATTGAGTGGCAGTACTGGAGTAAACGCCTCACTGACGTCCTCAGGTCTGAGTACTTTACACACGGGTACTGTCACGGGTACAATGATAGAAACCTGGGGGATCTTGGGTAATGCGGTTTATTCCTTAGTGCTGACTTCAGATTTAAGATCTGATGTAACTCTAAACCTAGTACTAAACGTAAACTTGTCTGTCTTCTTTCAAAACCGGACTGACATTGATATGTTTTGAAAGTACTAGATATTGTCTCATCTAATATCAGGCTCTTTTTTTATTTAATATTTATTTTTGTTTTGTATTTATTTTCTGTGCTTGTAAAAATAATGTACAGTATGAAAGTTGTGTATGGCATAGTATTAAAATATTTTGTACCGTTCTTTTTGCGAAATTCATTTGTTTGACTGATATATTTCTGCTATTGTCTTGGTTGATTATGTTAAGGAGGGGGTTGGTTATCATGTTTTTATTCTCACACATACACACATACACATACACACACTCAATGTACGTCACGCTTTCGTTTCCAATCATTATCATCGTTATCTCGAGTCCATCTTCTCGACAGGGTCACAACAATCACATTCACGTTCTCTTGTCTCTCGTGGCAGATTAAAATATCATACTTTCTCTCTAACCTCTGCGTTATTTAAAGTTTCTGAAAAATACAACATTTTGAAGTTTAAAATAATGTAATTAAATAAAATGTAATTAAGCATACATATTCTAGTGTATATTCATATTTTTTTCAAATGAAACTGCCTTTATTTGTCATCAGAAAAGCAGATATAATATTTAGATGAAAAAAAAATATATATATAAACACACAACTGTATGGACAAAAAATTAGTAAATAAACGAGCAAAAATTAACACTGCACACACTGTACATAAACAAATGTTAAAATAATGAGACTTAATTGTTTTAAGACTTGAGACTTATTTTATTTTTATTTTTTTAGACTTATATTAGAATTTAAAAACGAGTGAAAAGGACTCCACATAAAAGTCAAAAAAGCAACAAAAAAAAGTCAGGGTTACATTGTCTTACAATGGTTACAAACGACCATTGTAACCCTTTAGTAAACGACCTTACAGGGTTACAAACGACTACATGTACAAAAATGTAAAGCAGATTGTAAACATAAAGTAATATTATTAGATTAGTGCAGAACAGCAGGTTCAGAAGTTGGTGTGTATGTGTGGGTCTGTTCTCGTGCCCTCAGCTTCGCCCGGTGCGGAAGAGTCTTGTGGCCCGGGGGAAGAAACTGCTCCACAATCTGCTGGTGAGGATGCTAATGCTCCAGTGGGGTAGTCAGGTGGCTCAGACCTGGATGCTTTCAATTCAGGTCAACAGACTGGCTCATTGCTGCCATGACAGCAACTTGCCACACAATCATTTTCTATTCCTGGGTCACAGGGAGTTGATGCCAATGAGAGAGAGAGAGAGAGATTTTAATAATGATAATAATGAAAATAATAATAATTGTTATTATTATTTATAGTATTATTAAAGAATAGAATGCCATGGAATAGAATTACTCCGTTTGGTGTAACATAAGGAAAAGAACACACAAAATTAAAATGTAAGAACATATACACATTGAATAAGATACGATATGTCTAGTATAAAATGAGGGCAAAAAAGAACCCCACATGTTTCAATAAAATAAAAAATTATTATTATTATTATTATTATCATCATCATTATGTAATACAGTTATTGTAGCGTCATATTCGAATATCAGAATATCACTTTAGACTAGAACATATATTTATATTAGCTATAGAAATAATTTATTTCACTTATAAGTCATGTTCAATTACTAAAAATTCGAACTTTATCAACAATACTTATCATCGGAGCAGTCATTCTATTGTTTGCCACAAGAGGAAGCCATAGCCACGGCGACGACTTTGACGTCATCAACAAAAATGGCGACGCACTGAGAAGCTCCACGCTTGTGCTGCCTGTAAAAAACATTTCGATTTTTCACAAAGAATCCTCATCTAAAAGTCTAGAAATGTCGAGATTAATAGTGAAAAATCTCCCAAATGGGGTGAGTGATTTTATAACGCAGTTGTTAAGCTACGGTTTAACACATGTCTTCGACGAATGTTCTCATATGAAATGTGACATGTTGTGTTGTAATAATAGTACACGGATTGTGATGTCTTGTGTGTATCCAGATGAAAGAAGATCGCTTCCGGCAGATGTTTTCTGACTTTGGGACTGTCACAGACAGTGTTCTGAAGTTCACCAAAGCCGGAAAATTCCGCAAGTTTGGATTCGTGGGATTCAAAAGTGAAGATGATGCGAAAAAAGCTCTGGTCCATTTTAACAGGAGCTTTGTGGACACGTCCAGAGTCACTGTAAGTTCCTTTCACACCGGCGTAAAAATAGTTAAAACAGTTGATGATAGCGAAGTGCTGAAGATATTTTAGAAATGAGCAGACTTTTATTGTGCTTTCACACTAAAGGTCGTGATCCGAAACATGTTCACTTCACGAAGCCAAACACGCTTTTGCTGTAGACACTTTTTCGTTCACACAAGAACAACTTTATCTATTTTTGTTTTTAGATACGAATTATTATATATATATATACACAAATTATTTATTTCCACGGACTCTCTCCTACGACGTATTTTGCCCTTCCACGTGTGTTTATTTTTTTAACACCAATTTCTTCACTTATTGTGAGACATTTTATAGAAATAATATAAATACTTTTATTAGAGCTGTTTTTATTGGTTGAGAAAAGTTGCAGTTTAATACAATCGTCTTTCCAAATATCGGATAGACGATCTATATAATATCTATAATACTTCTCCAGGACACACTGTGAAACGAGCCACGGAACGGACCAGGATCTCCTTGGTTTCACATATTGACTATCACACTTACTTTATTTATTTATTTGTACATTGCATTTATAAAGCACCTTTCAGAAACCCAAGGTTGCTATGCACAATTAAGACGCACAGAAACATACACATATCAGATTGTCAGTAGTGAAGTTTTATGCAATTGAAAACGAATGAGTCTCACGTTTAGTGCTGAAAGTGGACAGGGATGTGTCCTGAGATCCAGTGGCAGACATTATGAAGATATCGAACACCAAACAAACTTCAAGGCGGTCTGAGATCAAATGTAGTATTCACATATACATATGGAACAGTTCCAGAGTGTTTTAAGGCGTTAAATTAACCTGGTGTGAAAACACCCTTAGCTACGACGTGACATTGATTTATTTTTTTGTCTACTGTGCCACATCTGAATCAAAACTGAGGTTTCTGAATTGATCCTGATTTCACCATTTGGACCAGGACAACCGTATTAGAAGAACAGAACTTGCTTGGTTCTGAACTGGTTGTTGTTGGTCTGCTTTGTGTGTAAGGTGGAGTTGTGCACAGATTTTGGCGACCCAAACAAAGCCAGACCCTGGAGCAAACACTCACAACAAGCAGCTTCAGAGGCGAAAGAACCAAAGTCTCGTGAACAAAAGGACCAGGTTTGTTATGACCCATAAACCGTTGTATATATATATTTTTAGCAATCCATTGGTGATTTATGTTCTGTTTATTTTTTACTGTATGTTACTATTACATTAATAAACACCTTTTACATGAATCACCACACTGATTATAAGGTTCAGAATCTGGTTAAGCAATTTTTGTGCAATTTGAGTGCGCCTTGTAGTCCAAAAAATACGGTATTTTTTTGTAAATCACATTACAGTACTAATATTTTGTTAACAGAATTACATTATTTAAGTGATTTAAATGTTAAATTGGCATTTAATGTGCTCATGTATTAGGTTTTTAGTTTTTGTTGCTGACAGAATTAAATTAGTAATTGTGTTATTGTACTTTATAAATTGAATTTGATTGAGATTCAGTTACTGTATTTCTACAGGAGAAGAAAAAGAACAAGCCTTTAAATGTCATCGGTGACGTAAGTGTTACACTCACCTTACAAACAGTCTCTCTCTCTGTCTGTCTGTCTATCATTGTGTAGAAATCTGAACTTTAGTATCTAGATCAGGTTCAGTGTCTTGCTCAATGACATTGCTCTGTCTCTTTTTAGACATCACTTTGGTTAAAAGCATCTCAGAAATTGGAAAAACGTGAAAAGTCTTTTGCTTTTTTGTTTGGTCCTCAGCTTGAAGAAGACCAGAAGTTTCACGAGTTCCTTGCTGTGCATCAAAAACGCAATCAAGTTCCTACGTGGGCCAACGACTCTGTGGAAGCTGCTACACGTTTAACAGAAAATGAGGAGGAGAAGAAAAAGAAGGAGCTTGTTAAGGACGACTACTTGAACTTTGACTCGGATGAGTCGGAAGAGTTTAGTGGCGCCGAGGAGGATGAGGATGATGAAGAGCAAAAGCAAGGTCAGTCCTTATCATTCAAAGCGGTAATTTCAATTTTTGTGGATGGAATGTTTTTATTATAGAGTTTGAACGCTTAAAGAAAACAAAATAATTACAGTTTTGTCTTCAGTTTTTGTATTTGGTTGGTCACCAGATGCTAGTAAAGACGCCTTGAAGAAAGACATGTCCGACATGGATTATCTTCGCTCCAAAATGGTGCAAAACTCGGAAACATTGGATGGGACAGATGATAAAGAGGACGGTCCTGTTGAAGAGAAAGAAGAAGAAGAAGAAGAAGAGGAGGAGGAGGAGGAGGAGGAGGAGGATGAAGAGGATTCGTCTTCCCAACACATAGACAGTGCATATGAGAGCGGAGAAAAGGCCAGAAGCAAGAACACGGTGAGTGTGAGTCTGATGAGGAGAAGAGAACTGTAGTAAAGCTTTTGCTCTGGTCTGGTGTAGATGGAGCCCAGCACAGAATTCACAGTGAAGCTGCGAGGTGTTCCCTTCACCGTTAAAGAGGTGAGAATCGGCTGCGTAGTAAAACTCTGTTTTTGGGGATTTCAGAACTTGATAAAAATATATTTGAGGAAAGAATGTATACAACTTAACACTCAACTTTGAGCAACAGTGTTCTAATGAGACTTGCAACAGTCTCTACTTGCATTTTTGCAATTCTACTTGCAACAGCTCTTTAAATAAGAATCTCATCACTAGTCCACAATTTTACATATTTTAAATTTCTTTTTGTGACATCGATTTTTGTATTATTTTGTGTGTGTGTGTGTGTACGGGGGAAGGCATTGCTATATGATCATACGTGATGACTCGAATCAGATTTTGAACTTAACAACTTTTTCCAAAAAAAAAAAGAATATCTACAAACTGTATGATAATTATTGACTACAACTGACCATCATCTGTTTTTTGATCCCAATAATCATTTAGTGTTTTTTTTGTTTTTATTGTGTAAAGTTTTTTTTTCTGAATGTAGTTTTAATGTTTTATTTAAAGATTTATTTAGACTATCGTGCAGATTTATTTTATTTATATAGATTGAATTTTAGAAACATTAGGATGAAACATTGGTTTAAATGTGTAATAGTGGTTTGTTTTTTTGCTGTGCAGTATTCTTAAGTTTATTATTTCTGCTATATTCTTAAGTTTCTATAGACGTGTGTGGTAAGTTTTTTTTTTTCTCTTCCTGACTTGTAATACAGCTACAAATCCGGGAATTTATGCTGCCATTGAAACCGGTTGCCATTCGCTTTAGTAAAGACCAGGATGGGCGAAGATCAGGTAAAAACATCGCTCAATGTTTGTTAATGGTGTTAAGATGGAGTCGAATGTTAAGATGTATGGACAATAAACTGCTATTCTATTTTAAGGTTACGTGTACGTGGACTTGCGGTCAGAGGCAGAGATCGAGAGAGCCCTTCGCTTGAACAAAGATTACATAGGTACAGTCTGTTTATTATTATATTCAATAATTATCCAGCAATCATTATAATAATAATTATAATATGTATGCATTATATTTTTTAATATTTTAAAGCAAACACCAATGTTCAGCCCCGCTTGCGTTTTTATGGACATTTTCCATGTATTCCCACAGGGGGGCGCTATATAGAAGTGTTTAGAGTCAAAAACTTTAAAAAGGACAAAAGCTGGAACAAGGAAAGTCACAAAGAGAGAAATTTTGTACGCGAGTTGAAAGACGATGAGGAAGAGGAGGATGTGGCTGAATCAGGACGACTCTTCATCAGAAATCTGCCCTACACGTGCACAGAAGATGATCTGAATGAACTTTTCACCAAACACGGTGAGGATTGGGATCTCTAAATTCACAAACTGAATCTTCCTACAATATATTTTAAATGCCTTTTATGTGTTTAAAATGGTTCTGTGTGTGTGTTTCCACTAGGTCCTCTCTCTGAAATCCATTTCCCCATTGATGGCCTGACTAAGAAACCCAAGGGCTTTGCGTTTGTGACATACATGGTTCCAGAAAACGCCGTCTTGGCTTTAGCTCAGCTTGATGGACACATTTTCCAGGTATTGATGTTAATTTAAAAGCAAATTTGTCTTTGCGGTCTCTGTGTGCGCTTGGATTCTGGCTTACACCAGTTTGGACCGTCCAGGGAAGGATGCTGCATGTGTTGGCATCAAGGATGAAGAAGATCATTCCAGATCAGGGTCCTGATGCTCCAGGCTCATCCTCCTATAAGAAGCAGAAGGAAGCTAAAGACAAAGCTGCCAGTGGAAGGTCAGTAGATGAAGGCTGGAGAATTGAGAACCGTGGTCCATCACGTTCGCTTCCTGCTTCACACGCAGCTCTCACAACTGGAACTCGCTGTTTGTGGGGACGAGTGCTGTTGCTGACGCCGTCGCTCAGAAATACAACACCACTAAAAGTCAAGTCCTGGATCCGGTGAGTGTGTGTCATTGTGCTTGACTTTGGCTGTTTGAGAACCAACTCGAGTGACGGCGGCTTTTCATTGGTCTTCAGGAGTTTAGTGGCAGTCTAGCGGTGCGATTGGCTCTTGGGGAGACTGAGATCGTAGAGGAAACCAGACAGTTTCTCCTGGACAACGGCGTGTCTTTGGACTCGTTCAGCCAGGTACCACACACCACAAACTTTCAAATGACCTGTGATGACGAGGACCATCACAGTAACCTTTTAATGTTCCAAGTGTTCGCTTTTTTACGTTTGTTACAGTTAGCTTTTAATTTGTCAGTACACTATCGTTTCTCGAATCGCAGGTCAAAGAAATACAGCCATATGGTTTAAATAATTGCATTAGAAAATCCAGCAGACGTGCCACTTCCTTTTTTTGGTTTTTTTTTTTGGTAAAAGAAAGGCAGTGGCCCTTCTATCAGTAATTTTAAAGATTTGGCCTAATTCCATTTTCGGTAGTATGTGATGGTGATTTTCATTTTTATGTAGGTATTGTGTAGTGCTTTGCCTCATTCAAACTTATTTCAGATTTGTTAAGTTTCGGGTTAATGTTAATGTAAATTATGTAAGATTTTCTTTTTATTTTCTAGTTCCCAGTCCAGATCAGATAATGTGGTTTAGCTCAATCTCTTTAGGCGGGAAACTGATAAAAGCCAGTTCATTTCTGAGAGAGAGAGGGTTGGATGGTTGTTCATGTACTAGAGACGGTTGAACCGACGAGGAGATAGAGCTGGTTTGAACATAAGGCACGTTAACGTTCAGTTTAACTGCTTTGAGGAGATTTTTCTTTTTATTTATTTTTTTGTTAAAATTCTTGTTTTTGTCAATAATAAATGTTGGGACACGGAAGTTGGCATCTGTGTGGCTCCTACCACTTCCCCTTGGCCCAGCTCAGGACATGTTATTACATGACCCTAAAACCTCTATTGGAAAGCCTTGTCCTTCTCTTGTTCAACCCTTCAATCCTGGTGGCCTTCTCTTAGAGGTTTTAGGGTATATTTAGCCTGAAATACTGATTTAGTTTTTGTGGGTTTTGTTTTATTGCAGGCGTCCGGTCAGCGCAGTAAATCTGTGATTCTGGTGAAGAATCTGCCGTCAGGGATTGAAGCCAAAGAAATCGAGAACCTGTTTTCCCCCCATGGATCTCTGGGAAGAGTTCTGCTGCCCCCTTCAGGTCTCACCGCCATAGTGGAGTTCCTGGAGACAACCGAAGCCAAACGGGCCTTTATGAAACTCGCTTATACCAAGGTATATTGGCTGGATTTGTACTCCTTTTGTTTATTCATCCATCACTTTCTCTTTCTCAAACTCTTTCTGTTTGTCTGTCTGTATATTTTTTCTCTGTTTTCTGTCAAGGGGTATCTGTCAGACTGGATGTCTGTTCATCCATTTGCCTGTTTGTCTTTCTATCTGTATTATTTCTGTCTGTCTCTCTCTCTACCTGTCTGTCTGTTTCTCTCTGTCTTTCTGTCTATCTATATACGGGCATCTTTTTTTTTTTATCAGTCTGTAAATCTTTCTCTCTGATAGTCTGTTTGTCTATATACGGGTGTCTATTTGTCTCTCAGACTGGCTGTTGGTCTGTCTGGATCTATCTATCCATTCATCTATTTATATGTATATTTATATGTCTGTCTCTCTGTTTGTCCGGCTGTTTATCTATCTATGGGTATCTGTCTGTCTGTATATCTTTCTCTGTTCGTCTGTTTATCCATCTATAGGTGTCTGTCGGTCTATCGATCCATCCATCTACATTCACATTTCTGTACATGCAGTATTTTCTTGACAAAACAGACTAAAGATCTTCATAACAACATAACTATGATGCTATGGATTATAAAGCCAGGAAAAATTTCCATTAGCCTAAAAAATGTGAATGTGTGTTCTGCCTGGTCTTCACAGCAGTCACATACATAAATTATATTGAGCAGTTATGTAGGTACAATAATTTGCTGTCATATACTGCAGATTATCCCAACTGTCTTATAATCTCAACATGGTCTCTCTTCAGTTCCAACATGTTCCGTTGTATCTGGAATGGGCTCCTGTTGCCGTCTTCACCACTTCTGCAGCTGCTAAAGCAGGTACAATCTGTTTTGTTTTTTTCTATTAAATACTTCATTTTATATTATATGCTTCATTTAAAGCTCCTACATTTAAACTAGCCAATTCGTCTAACGGAAACATGACAGTTGTTTATCATTAGGTTCATACGGAATTCACATTTGGGTATTTTATTTTGATCATATATTGTAAATATATATTTATACGAGGTCGGAATGGGGCATTTAATATAAACATGACAATGTTTAGGTTAATTAGTTTCCAAGATTACAATCTTAATTAATTTCTAATAAAATGGTGAAGTGTTACACAAAAAGTATATGCTGCTAATGTGTCTTTTATGTTAATGTTGCCTTCCTGTATACGTACATTCTGTATAATTTTGCACCATTTCATCTGTACTTTGTATTTTGCAAAACTCCCATCTACAAAAGCTGCACCTGAGAACACACACTCAAAAAACCCAGAGCCAAAGGAAGAGGAGGATGAGGAGGAAGAGGAAGATAGTTTACCTGGATCTACTCTTTTCATCAAAAATCTCAACTTCAGCACCTCGGAGGAAACTCTACGGCAGGTGAGCTCAACCGCGTGACGGCAGACATCTGTCGCAGACACTTTCTCATGTGAATCTCCCCTTTTCACATCTGGAAGCATCTCTGAAGAGCCAGTCAGACGAGGCTTTCCGAGGCATTTGGCCAAAATGCATGTGCCTATAAACACTATAAAGTCTGGACGCATATGGACAGATGGATAAAGAGGCCTAAACATCTGTCAGTCTATTAATGCCCTGAAACGCAAGAATTCAACCTTTCCCGGTCACACACGCTGATTTGTGTCTCACTCACGCATTTATGACAGGTCTTATCCACTGACTACTAAACTAACCAATATTACCAGTAGTTTAACCAATTTTTTCTTTAACCAATATTAACCATCTGATTGTAATGTTGTAGTGACACTAAAGGCTATCCTCTCCTATAAACGACTGTATTTCCCCAGACTTTTTCTAAATGTGGCACGGTGAAGTCCTGCACCATTTCCAAGAAGAGAAGTAAAACGGGTTGAGTTGGATTTCATTGTATCCCACACACTCGTTTTGGTCTTTTGGTCTGTTTGAGACTCATTGTTTCGGCTTGTTTAGGTGAAATGTTATCGATGGGTTATGGATTTGTGCAGTACAAAAGTCCAGACGTGGCTCAGAAAGCCATGAAACAGCTGCAGGTAAATAAAGCCATCACTTCATGTGTGTTTAAAAATGCATAATTGGGTCTTATTAGTTCTTGTGTGCTGATTATAGCATTGCATGGTGGATGAGCACCAGCTCGAGCTGAAGGTATCTGAGAAAGAAACGAGGTGAGTGGTATTGATTGTATTGCATTTTTCATTTGAGCTTTATTTTTCCCTAGTAATATGCTTACAATAATAGGATTGCAGTAATTTGGCCTGCACATTTTAGGAAATCATCACAGTGCAATTAGTGAAGTAAAAATGGCATTTGCGGTTTTATAGCTCACTTTTTTGGTTAAACCAGTCATTATGTACATAAAATAGTACATTTAATATAGTAGCAAAGACCTCAGAAAACATGCTTTTGCACTGGAGTAAAAGTGTAAATATACTAGTTGGCAGGAGCACGCTCATTATTAGTGTGCACAAACAGTAGACGCTGGTGTAGGTATATTTAAAGTATTCGATATTCATGGTTTTCCTGGCGCTACGACAAAAGTATTTGAGAAGCACTAATATTTCATTAAATTAAAATTTTAGTTTATAATTATTTCTATTAATATTTTGATTATATACTGTAAGTTTATAATTAATAGCAATTATAAACTTCAAAAGTATAATTTCTTGAAAATATTATAATTTGTCATTAATTACACTATATTTGTGTAAAAATATTTTATATTATAATACGAAAAATAAATACAACAATATATCAACATTTTATGATCTCTTTTTTTGTACAGTATTTCACCATCTAAACATTTTCATTAATAAAATAAAAATGTATAAACTTAATGGTATCATGATTTAAGCATCGGCTAAATCTAAACTGTAAAGTAAAATTCCTTATCAGTTCGATATGCTGATTGTTTTAATAAACCATTCAGTATATCATTACTACATATGAATTGTAGCCGAAGGTTTCAGTCTTACTAAAGCTTGTGCCTTGTGTTTATCACCACAGGTCGAATGTAGTAAAGTCCCAGAAGAAAAAGCAGACCAGCAAGAAACAGACGTCGTCAAAAATCCTGGTGCGCAACGTCCCTTTCCAGGCGACAGTGAAGGAACTGCGAGAACTCTTCTGGTGAGAGTTAGAAACCTTTTTTCCTTTTTCTTAGAAACTGATTCTCCCTACGCTCTTATTTTGACATTCACTTTTAGATCTGCTTTTTGAAAGCACCTGCCAGTTTAAGATATACATTTTTACAACCCTTTATTGTTTTAAAGTTGTGTTTTATTAATTCGTTATTAATTAGATTTCATGCCTTAATATTTTTTTATATTGAGTTTCCTTATTTTCGCTGTAAACGTTTCCAGGTAGGACTTATATTCTAAGATTTCACAGCTGGTTGTTTACATTTTTTTATTTGTCCAAACTTGTAAAAGACTCAAGTAAATATACACTCCAAAATAAATATTTTTCATGAGTCTATAAAACCAGAACCCTTCAAGTTTTTGTCAGCCAATCACAAACCTGTGTCAGTTCAACCAGCCAATCAGCTTTCATTCCTCGTGTCATGTGCCCACAACCAGAGGTGTAAAGTACTCAAGTACACGTTAGGAATTTTTGTACATTTTGTAAATATTTTTTTTACTTATTAGTATTTTTGGATACTTTGATTAATTGGGACTGCGTGAATTTAAAAGTTGCTTGTATTTTTGATGCTCAGTACAAGTACAAAGCAATCAATAAACTACAAATACTAATACAAGTACAAATACTATTCTCAGTGTTTCAATGTCTGAAGAATTTTTTTCAGTTTCTAAGAATCAGTTGTATTATACATATGTATACATATTGTGTATTTACAAAATGTAAAATCATTTCTAAAGTGTACTCAAGTACTTTACACCTCTGCCCACAACCAATACACAATAGTTTCTTTAAGATTCACAGACAATTAAAAAGCAACATGAGCAAATCAGTCCATCTTTGCTATTTAGTTCTGTTAAGAATAAATGAGATGGTGAGGACCAGCTGTTTTTTGAAGTAGTGGGGTGGAAAGGTATAGAATAAAGTGGGAAAATGCATATTGTGTTAAATTGCTAGTCTGCTAGGTCTAGGTTTTCTTTTTTTTTTAATGTTAGGTTTGAAAACGCGTAAAATTTTAATGTTGTTTTGGTTTTCTCAGCACGTTTGGAGAGCTCAAGACCGTCCGACTGCCAAAGAAAGGGATTGGTTCAGCTCACCGGGGCTTTGGCTTCGTCGACTTCATCACTAAACAAGACGCCAAGGTTGCTTGTTTGAATGTGGGATTCACACACTGGTTCAGACGTCAGTGCTAAAGCTCTTGGCGCTTGTGTGTCTCTGAACAGAAAGCGTTTACAGCTCTGTGCCACAGCACACATCTGTACGGCAGAAGACTGGTGCTGGAGTGGGCAAACACAGACGAGACTGTAGAAGAGCTGCGACGAAAAACCGCCCTGCACTTTCACGGTAAAACCTCAGAATAATACTAATAATAATAAATACTAATACTAATAATAAAAAAATATTGAAACGAAAGAATTCTGCTAAAAAGTGTCTTTTAGAAATAACAAAACCTTTTAGCGAAAAGCTAGAATTGTTTAAAAAATATTTTTTTATATATTCAAGAGAATTTTTTCATTTTATTTTAAACGGAATGCGTATTGGAAAATGATTTAGCTAGGAATATTTAGTTATTAAAAAATTACTACAAATTTGTTTTCCCCCCAGTGTAACAATACACTTAGCTTGCAATGCAATGTATTTTGTTTATCTTGGAGAAAAGAATAAAATCATATTTGTTGTAAAACCGTGTATATCAAGTTTCCGGACAAAATCGAAAGATTTGTTGAATTATGGAATTAAGTTGTTTCAACGTCATGAATTCTCTCGATTAAATTTGCACTAGTATTCAAATTGTGTCCGTTTCTGCTGGTCGAAGCTAACAAAATGCAAAATTAGCGTACTGCAAATAAAATTCAACCACTCTTTTGAATAGTGTTTGGAATATTGTTTTGCACAGAGGACGGCAGGAGCATTCAATCCATCTTTTGCATAACGTCTAATCCGTCTGTTACCTGTTTAATTGAGAATTATGCCTTTTCTGCTATTGTTTTTTTTTTTTGTTGTTAGCTTAGCATCTTAGCAGCTAACAGCAGCGGCACTGTGTGGCGAGTCTATAGCGCTTTTCCCACACATACATTGTGTAACTGGTAGGGGTGTGACGAGATCTCGTGGCACGAGATCTCGCGAGATCCAATGCTTCTCGCGAGATCCAATTTAATCTCGTGATATCGCGAGAATTTGGCGCCATTTTTGAAATATTTGCAATACCGTGAATACCGTGATAATTAATGGATTTGATATTTATACAAGTATATAAACCCTTTAATACAGTATAACACATTACAAGTTGTAACTTACAACCATCAATGACGGCACGGACATTGCTAATCGAACACAGAAAGCAGTGTAACAGACTGAATTAATCGATCACACCCGCGACGCGCATATGCGCTGCTCCGTTTTCTGCGCTGTGCCTTTAAGAGAACGTATGACGCGCGCGAGAAAATCTGCTTGTTTTATTTTGAACAAAGTCTGTTTTCGGTTGGAAATCATGGTTTCACGTAAAAAAAGAAAAGAAATCGGCAAGAAAAGCGACGAATACCAGAAAAAAAGCTGAAGTAGGAAGCCGCTCTCCCTCTCTCTCTCTCTCTCTCTCTCTCTCTCTCTCTCTCTCTCTCTCTCTCTCTCTCTCTCTCTCTCTCTTCTCTTCTCTCTCTCTCTCTCTCTCTCTCTCTCTCTCTCTCTCTCTCCTCTCTCTCTCCTTCTCTCTCTCTCTCTCTCTCTAATTGACTGGCCAGTGACACTTTCAATACATTTGTTTTTTAGAGCTAAAATTAACACAGTGAATTTAATCATAATGAAGTAGATTGATGTTGAGTTGAACTTGATGCCAAAATGATTCTACCATTCTTTACAATTTACTGGAAGACTTGTCTTTGTTTATAAATAGTGTTTAATGCTGCGCTTGATGGATTTTCTATACTATTGACAGTTAAAACATTTTGTGAAATTACTTGCCTGGCAATTTATGGCATCATATTTTGTATGATCAATATTATGTTGGTTATCTGGTTATGACTGCATGCAATTGGTGAAAATATGTTGCATCAACAGTTTTGAATGTTTTAGTTAAATAAAATACAGATAAAATATGGCTCTCCTTATATTATATCGAAGGTTTTTTTATTAAAAAAAAATCTAAATCTCGTCTCGTCTCGATCTCGTGAGCCTAGTGTCTCGTCTCGTCTCGTCTCGTGGGAAAAGTGTCTCGTCCCACCCCTAGTAACTGGAATAAATTAGTTTTTTAATCATTCTGATTGGATAAAGTGAGTAATTATTAATCTTTAAAAAATAAAAAAAAAGAATAAAATAGGTTTTCTAGATTATCTTGCTATAATACATTATCATTAGCACAGGTGCTCAAGAAAGCAAAAGTAGGACTATGTGTTTTGCCAGGACAAAATTAAATTGTAATTCTATAAAGAATAAATAAAAATCATGATAAAATGGTATTGTGAAACACTTCTACTGTAATACATAGTAGTTACACCCCTAATGGTTTTATTGTTAGATCCGTTCGTCTCTTGTGTCATTTTTTTGCTCCCCTAATTGGATTAAAGTAATTCTGCTTTCCTCGCCTCCTCAGACACTCCGAAGAAGCGTAAGAAGGCCAAGGAGCTGGAGGGAATCCTGGAGCAGATGGAGGTCGGGGAGTGAATAGCAGCCGTCACTCACCTCCAGCATCAGTACCAGTAAATCATCCAGTGGAACGTCGTTTATCTCTATTAAGACTTGCTTCTGAACATCTGCCTCACCATCTCTTCAGGATTTCTTTCTTCTGGCCCCCGATGCCTCCAATTAGCTTTTCATCATAAGCTCATACATCATCTCTGCTATTGCTGTCAATGCATTAAACCCTCCGTCTCCCTGCAGACCGGCTCCGGTGGAAGGTGAAGATGCCGGAAGCCATTTCTTACTGGTTTGATTGAGTGGTGACACTGGAACATCACGCTGGTGATTGATGCACACAGACACGGATACACAATCCCACACTTTTAATCTTTTTTTTGTTTTTTTTTTTTAAGCAATTATTATATTATTTGTATATTTGTTTCCAGTTTTTGTCTTGGAATGAATTCTACCAAGTCGACAATTCTAAAATTACGTTTTTATGATTGTGCTTTGAAGAAAAATGCCACTGGAAACCGTTATTTGTACAGTTCATGCTGAAAAGTATTGATAATGCGGATTTGATTGACGTAAATGGGATGTTTGCGACCAATTTGAGGGGTTTATAACAATGTGTCCAATTATGTACAAACATTTTAAAAAATGTAATTCACATGTGATTTTGTTACATGCAGTATTTTGTGTAAAAAGTTACATTTCCAAGTGAACTGACATATGACACACAAACACAATTGTTTGTGATAATTTGGTCTAAACCTGTTGTAACAATGTTGACATTTATTTTGATTTTGAATAAATGTTTGAACATACATTTCAAATTTAATGAGTGTTATGAATTTTTTTTTTTACAAACTTATTGTTGATTATTATTCTATACTCAAAGTGCCAAAAGTCAAAACATGTGCAGGTTCCCAGTACAACAAAAATCTTACCTTGGCTATAATAAATATATAATGATACGTACATAATATAACTAAATAATGAACAATGGACAGTTTTCTTTTTTAACTGATTTTTTTTTTTTCCACATAGCGACTTGGTTGGTCAGGCACTAAGCACTAGATAAATAAACTTAAATATTAAATGTAAAGTAAATAATCTAAAATAAAAACAAATAAAAAAAAACTAATTCAAATGATTCTGTTATAGTAAGTTATAACATAGATTTTTTTTTTATTGAATTGTTTTCCATATTATCATTTTAAGATTTAATTTTAAAGCCTGTACTCAAAAATGAATAGCATTTTACAAATGTACTATAGTGGTGTCAAATTATGGTACGTTTACGGGACCTTACTAGAAAACGCCAGAAATAAAAATCCGGTTTATTTTTATAAAGGTTTATTCTGTTTCAGGATCCAGTATAAACAGAGAAGTATGAGGACAAAAAAAGTAATGTCGCTCTAATAAGTCCAAGAAGTCTGACGGAAAGCAACGGTCCCGGCTAGAGCAAACACACGACACACACGTCCTCCCAGATCAGAGTTCAGCGGTTATTTCCTAAAGGAGAATGGAAGAAGTACATCCACATGCAGAGCCACGGTACGCTAAGAAACGTCTAGTCTTCTCGGATAAAAACCCCAGATGAGTCTGTAGGAAACTTTGATGTCGTCCACTTAAATATAAATTATCTGGCATATACAAAAACATTTACATACGTACATACGTGTTTTTTTTTTTCATGTTTTACTTCCGGTCAGTCTTGGATCTCCGCGTGTTCTTTTAGCGATTTGTACAGGTTGCTCTTCAAGAAATGACAAGCTACTTCATCCCACGTGGCATTTGGAAAAAAAAAATCCTTAGCTTGTAGCCTTTACATCCGTAGGTCTCTCACACACACTATTGCAAAAAGAAAAACCAAATAACAGCAAACAGCTGTTAAAATATGGAAGATGGACAGGAGAATCGCGTGAATTATCAAATTCTGCTGGAATCCCCATCAAGCGAATGACCTTTGACCCAGAAGTGTCTATGATCTATAGATGACCTCAAACCCACCAATTGCTGTCCAGCAGGTCTCCAGGCAATGCTAAGAGAGAGATATGTATTAAGGCTTTATTTCGAGGACCTGAGGGTTTCGAGACGCACAACAGACACGGAAAAGGCGTTAGGAAAGCGGATGGGAACGGACAAAAACGTGGCGTGAAATTCCTGACGTCCCAATGGATGAACGTCCGAAGCTGATCCATCTCGTCTTCTCCTTGAGGAATCTCCGCCCTTCATCGATGATGATGATGATGATGATGATGATGATGATGATGATGATGATGATGATCAGTTTGTTTTCAGCCGGAAATGATGATGCATTCGCTTACAAAACATCGCACGTGACATGCATTTAAAACCGTCCCGGGATGGCCGCAGGAGGGAGGAAGTGCGTATTAACATACCGACGGGCCAAACAAAAGGTGAAAAGCGACACGCACGCACGCACGCACGCACGCACGCACGCACCACACACACACAACACACACACACACACACACACACAACAGAAGCGTGTGACTTTCCTCAAGTTTCTTTTTGAAAAGCTGCTTTGGTAACGTCAAACTCCATCCCATCAGTGTCTTTAACGCCACACGCCATCTTCATTCCAGTACAGTGTTCTCCACACGAATGGGATTCATCGATCTGTCCGAGTCCCTTTTCTCAGACTGGTCTCAGACGAAGGCAGCGTCCAGCGCTGTGTCCCGTCATAAAGATGTGCGAGCCGTGAGGGACAGAGCTATTGTGCTGAGAGCGGACAGGGTGGACACGCTGGAAGCAGAGGCGATGGCATTGGGTCCTGGAAGAGGATGATAGAAGGAATGAACGACTAGAACATCGGGATAAGGAGCGAAAACACAAAGACCGAAAAACACCGATTCTGATTGGACAGCAAAGTCACAACATATGACGCATTGTCCAACTTCAAAAATTCCAATAATAATTTCAATAAACTCCAATAATTTATTTTTAAAAAATCATGAGGTTTTTTTTGTCCAATCAAATTAGTTTTTTTATGTTGTTGTTAATCCTATTTTTACTAGAGTGTCAGCTGCTCGATGATACTCATACTATAGCTAGTTATACATATTCATTACAGTTCTTTTCAGGTTTTTCTAAATATAAAAATCATTTTTATTCAGAGTTTATTGTTTAGTTTTTTTATAATTTGCATTTGTATTGTTTTGTTTTTTATTTTTCATTTAATTGCCGCTAAAATTTCCCCAACGTTTCCCCACAATCGGATTTTGCGCCCTCTAGCGGCCAAGCATATATCTACACTTTCAGCTGTCTGATTTAATGCAGCTTCCCCGACTTCGTTTATATCAGCCATTTATACCGTTTATTATATATTATATTATATATTACATGACATTTCATGATATATTATATTATATTATATTAGATTGGTTCTTTTTTCTTTCATTTTGTCTCTCTAATTCTTACTCATTCTGTTCTTCATTTCTCATTCTCTTTCTTTCTCTGTCTTTCTCATTCAGTCTGTTTCTCTCTGTTTCATTCCGCTTTCCTCTCTCTTTTTGTTCGACACATACGTATTTGTAAGAGATGTTACCTGATATTACAGGAATGGTGATCTCTGGACTGCTGATGCCTTCTCCACCTTCTCCGAATGGCTTGATCTCGATGACGTACTCTTCATCAGGAGGAAGAGGAAGCTCCACCCAGGTGGTGTTGGTCTCCATGACGCTGGGGCTGTTGAATCTCTTCTGCTTGTACAGCACCTTTCAGCAAAAATTCATTCAGTTATGGAACATTTTTAAATCTTTAATTATTATTTATTATTTATACTTGTGAGCTTACTAAAATGTATTTGTTATAATATATTGTTATTTATATTACACTAAAAAATTGACTTCATACCAGATATGTCCTCAAATTAGTTTTGTCCCGTTTT
This sequence comes from Paedocypris micromegethes, assembly GCA_028031935.1. Taxonomy (NCBI): domain Eukaryota; kingdom Metazoa; phylum Chordata; class Actinopteri; order Cypriniformes; genus Paedocypris; species Paedocypris micromegethes. The sequence continues at coordinate 28,386,699 of CM051495.1, read as the reverse complement.
GTTTTTGCTTTTTTTTTTAAATTGTGTATTTATTTTAATAAAAACAAGTTTATTTGTACATAATTTGGAAATCAATGACAATTTAAAGCAATTCGATTTAGTTATACAATACTACTATTGTTTATTAATACAAATTATCTATATACTTTTAGTAAAGGTATAAAATATATTTTATGTGTTTTAAATTGTATTAAGTTACTATAAACTACCACCCACAAAAATATGTCAACTATATTTTATATATAATCATTATTTTATATATATACATTATTTTATATATAATCATAATGTAATCATTATAATAATTTTACAGTAATCATTAATATCATAAATACTACACATACTAGCACATTTTGACAAGTACAGTGTCTTTTCTAAAACAAGCAAAAACCATATATTTCTTTACATTGTAAACATAACCTATTAACACATAAAAAAGACAATTTGTGTTTCATCCTGAGCGCCTCAAGTTTCCAAAAAGGACGGGTCTTTCTCACCTTATATCCCATGACTTCCGATTCGTTCTCCAAAGGTTTCACTTGCTCCCAGTTCAAGATAATTTTGGAGTTTGAGGTGTTCCACATGACTTTAGAAGGGGGCTGACTGGGGGCTGGACACCCACACACACACACACACACACACAGATGGCACATTAGTAAACTAAACAAGTGGCCTGGTTGAAGTGGTGGTCACTCACGAGGCTTCTTGGTGGTGACGTTGACCGGTGGACTCGGTGGTCCCGTGCCCGCCGTGTTGTAAGCTCTCACCGTTACTAAATACCGGCTACTTCCTCTTAACCCTCGAATAATAGCCATCGTCCGATTCCCAACGGTCCTCAGCACGTTAGCGGCGTCTTCTTTCTCCTTATCTCCCAGTACCTCAACTTCAAAGAAAGACAAAGCAAGAAACACTTATAAAGTTCAAGTTCAAGTTCTGAGCATTTGTAAGGCGCTTTTCACAGTTTTAACAGTCTCAAAGCACATTAAAATTTAATATGCAATCCACATGACATAAAGTTCAAGTTCAAGTTCTGAGCATTTGTAAGGCGCTTTTCACAGTTTTAACTGTCTCAAAGCACGATTAAAATTTAATATGCAATCCACATGACTAAAGTTCAAGTTCAAGTTCTGAGCATTTGTAAGGCGCTTTTCACAGTTTTAACAGTCTCAAAGCACGATTAAAATGTTATGCAATCCCTGTATCAGTTCAAGTTCTGAGCATTTGTAAGGCGCTTTTCACAGTTTTAACTGTCTCAAAGCACAATTAAAATTTAATATGCAATCCACATGACATAAAGTTCAAGTTCAAGTTCTGAGCATTTGTAAGGCGCTTTTCACAGTTTTAACTGTCTCAAAGCACGATTAAAATTTAAAATGCAATCCACATGACGTAAAGTTCAAGTTCAAGTTCTGAGCATTTGTAAGGCGCTTTTCACAGTTTTAACAGTCTCAAAGCACGATTATAAAGCACAATGAAACTTTAATATATGCAATCCACATGGCACCTCAGGAGGAAAAGGCTCGGATTTTTTTTTTGGTGGTATCTGAATTCAAGGCGATCGGTGGTGGACGAAGAGCTTTGGCTGCTCGGCCGCTGAAATAAATCTGTCAGAGTCACATCATGACGTGCATCATTTCCCACCAACAGTCAGGATGAAGGATTTTCCCCTTTCCTTCTAAATCTCACACTGTCCCGGCTGAAAAGTAGAGATGGATGATGAAATAAGCCGCATTGGCGTTTGTTCCGTGACTGTTAGCAGAGGACAAAAAGGTTGCGTTGCTTTATTTGTACAATTTTAGCAGATGGTCTGGTGTCGAGCCAAGGGAAAAGAACAGAAACACAAAAAAAAAACTAGCATAAATAGGTACAAAGAAAAAATAAATCCCAGATTGTGAGGCAAAAGTGATCTTCCCCTGAACTTTCTGTACAATTAATAAATAAACCATTATTATTCCATATTAATCCATATTACTAAACTGTTATATTTGACAGAGATTCATAAATCAAAGAAAATTTTGTTCATTTCTTCTATGTACGTCACATCTGATGAATGTATTGTGCAAAAGCATATTATATACATTTTTTCTAATATGATCATTTATTATCCTTATTAAAAACTACATACCGGTTTACATAATGCAAACTTTTCTAGTTTTTGCAGAAAGATTAAAAACAGACAAGCTCAAACGAGGGTCCAAGTAGGCAAACATGACTTCTTTAGAGACAAATGATAAATAAATACTACCGTAATTAATTTCCAAATATATTACCTACAAATTCACAGTTACATATCTAATGTACGTGGGAATGAATAACTTTAAAAAATTCCCCTCATATTTCTGGCTACTGTCTTTATCGTGTAAAAGGACGCAAACATTTATTCTTAAAAAAATGTAATTAAATTGTACCCGTTTACCAATATCACTGTGAGTTAATGCTGGGCAATATACGTACTATTATCACTGTGAAAAACACTTCAATGTCAACAAATACCAGTATTGTGTAACTTTTTTTAATAATATTGATAATAATTAGCACGTATTGCTCTAGTTTGACACTTCCCTAAACATACATTTGTAATCAAACACAGAAACGCCTTTTTTAATGGTGACGTTTCGATTCCGGTCATGGTTTAATTAGTTTTGCTCTTTTGCTGAAGCCAAAGCTGGAAACGACTTGCATTCAGAAAGTCTTTATGCTCACAGCCAAAAGAATCAGCCACGTTCACATGTTCTTGTGCTTGCGTGGGTTTTCTCCGGGTTTCCGGTTTTCCCTCAAATTACCCACAGATGATTGAGAGATTGTTTCTGTGTCCTGCTCTGTGATTAGCCAAACCCAATTGGAAAGGCCCAAAGTTTCTGAGATTGCCTTCAGCCCCCGTGGACCCCAAAATGGAAAAAGTGGTAGAAAATGGACGTCTGGATGACTATGATCAAGTCTTCGTACCTCGTATCCCAGCACACGTTTCTTGCTCATGCTCCAGGGAAGAGCTTTCCAGGACACCTCAACCTCAAACGCAGAAAGACTTTTGGCCCGGAGTCGAGTTGGTGCCCTTCCAGGCTCTAAACGCAGAGGAGAAATACTGTGATTAGACTCGGTCAACAAACGTCTCAAAACGTCCAATTCTTTCGGACAAAACAAGAGTGACATTGATTAATGGCTTCAGGGACAAAACACTCCAGTTAGTGTGACTCCCATTAACTCCGAAATGTCAGAAGGTGCGATCAGGTTTAATTCCTAACTGACCCTCTTCCGCAGAGTAGATGGTGACCACTGCTCCAAAAGGCCCTTCGCCCTTGTTATTGTACACGCCCACTTTCACTTGAAAGGGAGAAAAGGGCAGGATGGTCTCATTCTTAAAGATGTATTTGGAGGCTTCGGCCGAGGGAACTGCCGCCTGCATCCACCCGGTGGAGCCAAAGGGCCGGAAAGCCACGACGTATCCGAATCCTCCACCGTTCTGAAGCTCTTCAGGAACCGGCTGAAACACATGACAGGTTTGGTTCATTCGTAAGACATTACCACACCATTTTAATGTGCTAGTGAGTAATCGGTTAGTTTAGTAAGAGCATAAGTCTTTTGAAAATTAGTGCTGGAAAAATTGAGGGAAAAAAAAATAGATCTGATCAATTCCAAAAATATCAGATTCATCATTTATTTTCTCATATCGATGATTCAGATTAAATCTTCCGTACTAAACATTTACTCATTTAATTCATTTACTCATTTACTCAATTTTGGACTAAAAATCAGTCATATTTCTGATGTGAACTAGTGCAATCTGCAATGGGCATAACTTTCACATCTATAATCATACCATTTTTTTTTTAAAGGCGAACACATTAAATCCTGTTCTTGCAATACCAACAAAATAATTGAAAACACTAACACGTTGTATCCAAATCCAAAAACCTAACTGTAATAGAACATCTTATAAAAAGACAACATTTTTATTATATACTTTAAAGTAATAGTACTGTAATAATACGGTATATAGATTATACATATAAAGATATTTATACTGTGTAATATATTTTTTCTTTTGTTTTTCTTTCTAGATTTCATCAACAAACATCGACAAATAATCTGAAAACCCAATGAATAGCTAAACAAAGGCTCCTGTGTTTGATTCCTGGACATAGAGTTGGTTAAATGTCACTTTGGCTGGACGCGTCTCTGATGCCACACTGCACAGCATCTCAGCTGAAGCTCGGATCAAGCCGACAGCACCTTTGGCGGTGTCCTGCCTCCCAGCCAATCACGTGGCCAGGTGATGACATCATGGCGCTTTTGTTTGGAGTGTCGCTCTGACCAAGCAGTAATGCGGCGCGGTGACGGTGAGAACGACAGAAAATAGCCTCCATTAGTTTGAAACCGCGGCGTGTGATTCCAAGAGGAGGGATGATGCTCGTTCACGCTCGCACACTTCCACAGGAGAGCGCTTGATGACTAAATGAAAATGTTCCTGTAATCAGTCGCTCACTCCGGCGCCGCTGTGAAAACAACTATTTGCTGCCGAGAGACTAGAACGGATGGGGTGTGCTTCAAAAGAGCAGCAAGCCCAGAGATTCTCACTGAAATACTACAGCTCTGCATTGCTTTCGTTTTTGGGCCCAACAAGTCAAGCGCAAGCTAAATTAGCATTTAGCAGCATTACACTTTTGCAGTAAACCCAATTGCAAATAGCGATATACAACTCTTGCTACAATAGGCTAAAAGCGATTCAAAAACAACTATACTTAACTGTGCCCATAAAAAATAATATTCAATAAGCAATTTTTACTCTTGTCAAAACTTACGTAGCACTTAGCAATGTCAAACTTGTGCCACACAAATCCAACACCTAATATAAAATAGAAATACATAAATATAAAATACCCAACTATGCAAATAGGAAGAATAAAAACAAAGGACCAATTCCTAACCCTTAAATACCAATTTCCAATTTTTACCAATAAATATCAAAGATCAAATTCAATTAGGAACTAGCAATACCAAACTCTTGCTAAATCAAGCTAAAACTAAAAAAAAAATAGCAAACAGTAACTTTAGCAATACATAATATAGCAAGATAAAATTAAATTAGCTCCAAGTGGAGATCCAACTCTTGCTATACCAAACTAAAGCCCAATTAGCAACATCCAACACTTGCCATACCAAGCTAAAACCCAATTAGCAATTAGCAACATCCAACACTTGCCATACCAAGCTAAAACCCAATTAGCAATTAGCAACATCCAACACTTGCCATACCAAGCTAAAACCCAATTAGCAATTAGCGATATTCAACTCTTGCCATACCAAGCTAAAACCCAATTAGCAATTAGCGATATTCAACTCTTGCCATACCAAGCTAAAACCCAATTAGTAATTAACAATACCATATCAACCAAGCTAAAACTAATTAGCCATTAACAATGCCAAACCTTTGCGCTACAAAGCGATAAACATCAATTAGCATTTAGCAACAAAATATCCTGCCAGATTTATCCCAAAAAGCAATTAGCAATGCTTCACTTATTGTTCCCCTTTTGCACAAAATAACAAGGCAAAACACAATTAGCTAAAACCACCAAACAAAAGCAACAACAGAAAAAAAAAATCGCCCAATTTTATGAACAAGACACACTTTTGAATAATTTCCGCTTGGTCATTTAGCTCTAGATGTTCACGCAATCCACCAGTTTAATGAATGACACTGAAAGACGAGTTTAAAATACACACCCATAACATTTCCCCCAAAAACCAGTAAGAAACTGTAAAGATTGTGGCTTCCGGTGAGAAAGTCTCAGCTTAACGAAGAACAGAAGAAGCGTCACACGTGCTCTGAAAAGTTCCATTATCCGCGGCTCTGCTTCGATTAGAATGACAGGTTTTGCTCGGAGAGAAAATGAAGTGTGCTGTGTGTTCGCAGCGCTCTGATTAATGAAAAGCTCAGATACTGCAAACAATAGCGTCTAGACAGCTTGTAAAAGGACACTTTCCATAAAGTCGCCGCCGAGCGAGAGGGACAGACACAAATTGGCCAGTGGATTGCTCCGGCCGTCTCACCTCCCACGTGATGACTAACTCCGAGCGACTGCCGCCTCCTCCACTCACACTCGCCGGGGTGACTTTGGGAACTGGATGAAGGAGAAGACAATCTGTTTAGTTCAAGCCAATACGTATAAACACCACACACACACACACACGCTTGAGCTGACAAATACACAAATATAAACACTATAGCTAACACACACCGACACATAGAGGCAAACATGTGAACCACACACACACTCACACACACACGCCAAACACATAATGTTCATATAATACATCTCACAAAAACATTTTGGATGATTTCACCGAAAGAAAAAAAAACTACGTACTAATACTACACAAATAGTTTATGAAATGTATTGGTTGTATGTAATGTATTATAAATAAATAAGAAATTACACAAATAAATAATTAATATATATATATAACGAAAAAAGTAAAAAAAAAAAAACAATAATAAATGTTTATATATATATATATATATATATATATACTTTTTGAAAAAATACAATTTAAAAACATGAAGACCTTAATACATTTATATACTTTATATATTTCTTAACCTGGAATAAAAACGTGACTTGTGTTTTCTCAAAGTAAACATGCCACACATAACAATTAAACTTCACGTTACATTTCTTGCAATTTCAGCATTATATTTCCCACCAATAATGGAAAAGGATATAAAGCAAAGTATATAAACACTCATTTTGAGACAAATAATAATAATAATAATAATAATAATAATAACAATAATAATAAAACTAATAACAAATAATACTAGGAAAAACAACAAATGATCATCAAAATAATAACAAAACAACAATAATAAAATAATTAATTGTATTTGTATATGAATGAAATACATTGTTATTATTGATATTATTTATTATCATTATTATTTTTGGCATTATTATTATTATTTTTATTATTATTATTATTATTTAGTGAAACGAGAAGCCAGGAAGTCCTAATAGTTCACACACAGGCTCTCACACGGGTGTTGTGGGATTCTTCTCATCTCAGAGAGGAGAGAGAACAATGCTCCTGTGCTGTTCTTTCATGTCTTCACTCACATGTTTCTCTGGTCCGGGCTTTCTTGGAGGGTTTGCTGGGCTCTCCGGTGCCCACTGCATTGCTTGCCAACACTCTGAACTCGTACTCCACCCAGGGGTTAAGCTCGATAACTGTAGCGCTCAGCTGCGTGCCACCCACCACCTCCGGCACTGGAGCTAAACACCACACACACACGCACACACACACACACACACACACACAGCGCTGAGATAATAAGACCAGCAGGTGTGTGAGACCCGAAGCTCGGCTTGTTCTCGCGCCTTGAGTGCAGAGAACCACACGGATCTGTGTGTGATTCATTACTCCTATTAAACGCAATGCTTGAATAGGAGTGTTATTGTAGACAATTTACAAAAGTAACACATACACAATGTATACAAATAACGAAATTAACATACACAAATTTGTAATGGTTCCTTATTTTAGTTTGTGTTCACACTGTGTATGTACTTAGAGTTAGTGGACAAGAGAGAGAGAGAGAGAGAGAGAGAGAGAGAGAGAGAGAGAGAGAGAGAGAGAGAGAGAGAGAGAGAGAGAGAGAGAGAGAGAGAGATTTACTGAGACAGAGTGAATGAATGAAGGAATGAATGTGTACGAGAGACAGAGAGAAAGAAAGAAAGACACACACAAAGAAAGAGAGTGCAAGAAAGAGACAGAGGAGAGAGTCTGTGTGAGAAAAAGAGAAACAAAGCTACAGAGAGAGAGAGAGAGTTAGTGAGTGAGACAGAGTGAATAAGAAAGTAGGAGACAAAAAGTTCAACCAAAAGAGAGAAAGACAGAGAGAGAGTGAGTGAGTAAATGAGTGAGTGAATGAATTAATGAATGAATGAGGGGGCAAGAGAGACAGAGAGAAAGAGACACAAAGAGGAGAGAAAGAGAGAGAAACCATGTGAGAGAAAAAAAACAGAAAGAAACGCAGAGAAAAAGAGAAAGAAAGAAAAAACAATTGAGACAAGGTGTGAAAGTAAGAGAGAGAGAGAGAGAGAGAGAGAGAGAGAGAGAGAGAGAAACAAAACTGATTAAACAATTAAAATGTTTTTGTGGTAAAAAAAAAACCCAACAAAAAATATAATTTCAAAGTCCTTAAAACGTACATTAACAAAAACAACATTGTCAACAACTCTGTCCACCTCACTAAAAAACAACAGCACACACATTAAAGAAAAACACACAAACAACATAAAAAAACTACAACTACAACAACAAAAACCCGAAAACATTAAAATGTCAATTTAAAAGGAGGAGGGGGGGGGGCAACAGGGAACAGATTCCACCAGGTAATAGCAAAAAAAAGACAGGAGGAGGGTAAAAAAAGGCAGTTTAGATCAGAGATCCCACCTGTGCTAACAGCTTGCCAGCCGAGGGAGAAGGGGGTTCTAGCCTGGATGGTGTAGGCAGTAATTGGACTGTGATTATCAGGACCAGGCTTCCAGGAGAGAGTGGCAGTGCTGTCTGTGATTTCTTCCACATGGATGCTGGTGGGGGGGCCGGGGGGACCTGAAACACACACACACACACACACACACACACACACACACACACCTTAAGCGCAGCTGGTTACACTCCAGCCTCGGCGTTTTCTTCAAGCGAAAAGATCGAGTGTCTTTCTATCTATCGCACACTGAGCAGATCTCTGCTCGTACAAATGTTCTGGTGGGATTCTGTGTAAGTGATATTTATAAATACGTGTAAGTACCTCGACTTACGAATGTCCTAGATTAGGCATGTCCAAAGTACGGCCCGGGGGCCAAATGCGGCCCTTGATCAAATTTTGACCGGCCCGTGGCTTGATTCATAAAATGAATGGAATACGGTCCGCGACCAGTGTTCAGTACCTCCAGGATTTCGCAATGGCGTCAATTCACGCAAATTTGGTGAAAAAAACAAATTGATAATATGTAATTGAAAATTGTGATGTTTGATATAAAAGGAAAATTATAATATCATAATGGGACCTTAACCGGTGAGTTAAAATGCTAAATCACTTTATTTGTGTTTTAGTATTATAGCTGTTTTTTTTTCTTTTTTGAATGCATTTTACCATGGTGTATAATATATGTATGTGACAAATAAAATCTGAAATCAATTTAACTACAAATAAACACTATTTAATGTTAAATACTAAATTATATACAAAAATGTGTATAGCCTAAAATGTGTATTTTTTTCCCCAAGCCCAGTCCGGCCCCTTTATCAAATGTTAGAACCAAATGTGGCCCGCGAATCAAAAAGTTTGGCCACCCCTGTCCTAGATAATGAAAATGCAGAGTAGAGAAATGCGTCGCCACGAAAATGTAGGCCCGAGTTCCGAAATATTTATTTTCTTGCCGCTAGCATGCACTGGGATGAGAGTCCAGACGTGTATAAAACAATAGTTTAATCTTCTTTGTGTGTCAAATAAACAAAACACTAGTTAGTTTCAGAGATCTTGCTTCCAATGGTAAAAAAATGCTTGTATTCTACCAGAATGGTGATGTTTTTTTTCCCTCACCCGTAGAGCCGGAGAATTTCCTAAATCAAGCTTTGTGTACGCGTGATAAACAGTTACGTCATGTTCTGGCCAGCGTGAGAAGTACAAACAGATAGTTATATCTATCTTAGAATGTATATTTTAAATGTTAATTAGACAATCATACTAAAATTAAATGAAGAATACAAAGAATAACGTTTCAACAAATGTTCACAAAATGTATAATTTGCATGACAGTAAAGATAATTTGTGCTCAGTCACCTTAGCCTGAGTCTGTAGTTTTCATATTCATTATTCATATTATTCATATTCATATTTTATCTAGAATATCACATGTATAAAAGCTGATGAACACAAGTAGTTCGATGTGTTCTAAAATTTTGTTGTGCACGGGAGAATTTCCTTTTCCTATTCCTTTCTTGTGAGATTGTCCGTATATCATTATATACTGTACGTTTATGAACATCTTCCAAAAAGCAAATTAAACAACTCTTTGTAACATGTATTTACTACAAGATGTTTAACTCACTGTTATGTCAAATTTATGACGCCATTGCACAGATTAGATGGATTACATGTAAAATGCGGCTCAGATAACAACGTTTTCGACGAATGAAACGGCTCTCGGCACAGATTAATTTAGTAAGTCGGGGTACCACTGGAAAAGATGACGCGCTTTAAGAATGTGGTTTTGCGTACCTCTCACAATCAGGTCAGTTGCGATGGAGCTGCTGTCCACCTTGGTCTGCACGGCGCAGGTATATTTCCCAGCATGCCTCAGCTGAATGTTCCGGATCATGATGTCGCCCGCCGAGTGCTGCTGGCGGAGACAAATCAATGGCACGGTGAGTGTAAGAGAGTGTGTGTGTCCAATTAAGAGCAAGGAAAAAATCGTTGTGCTTTTTAATTGTGTAAGATTCTAGAGCATATGTAGGAATACAGTGATGTACTCGCCCCGGGTTCACCGCGGTGTAGGAGAAACCGACAGAAAGTCCTATTGGAGCCATAAATCTGGCAGAAATAACACTGTTTACAGACCCTAATCTCACAATTGATTTATTATTTTTATCTTTCTGTTTCTTTGAGAGAGAGCATTGGTTTTTAGCCATTATTGTCTTTTGGCTTGCTTAAAAATGCAATAGAAATGCTAAACAAAAGTTTATTATAGTGACTTTTGACTTGTGTTAATAACAGTAATCGTTTAAAACACAACACGTTTATTTTCTTATGAAATGTATAAAGTTCCCTGGAGTTAGTGATTGGGTGTCAGCTAGTGACGAACTACACGAGAAAAACGAGGGGCCATAAAAAATACATATATATATATGCGTATATATATATATTGGGGTCATGATCTGCAAATGAATGGAAAGCAAAGACAAGGATGTGAATGAACAAGGGCTGTAATTCATATTGCTGAGCAGGAAGCTTAATTATCCTCCAGAATAATACAGAGCCGGGTGTCAGCGCTTGCTCATATAATGGGTAAATCTCATTATTTATGAATTCACTGCGAGGAATAATTAATTATTACACTCTCCGGCAAAAACATGTCATGTAGTACTTAATACTTGAACTGAAACCACTATAAAAAGACACTGCACATTCTGTGCTTTACTAAAAAATACTACAGTATGCTAAATATTAATCACATTGTTTATTTATCACAAGGTCATCTGTAAATGTCATATATATATATATATATATATATATATATATATATACTATACTGTACTATATTGCATGTACTGTGCCATTAATTATACAGTATAGAGTGATATCACTTTAATAACATGATATGTTCTATACAATAAGACAAATACTATACAGCGCAATATTATACTATATGTACTGTTAAAGCTGATATCCCTTAAAATACTTAGTGTATACTGTACTATAGTTTTAAAACTAAGCTGTTATCTACAGTACTGTATATATATACACACTGTACTATACTATAAATATCATAGCATACTGTACTATACTATTTTTTGTTCTCTGCCATATACAAGAATTAAAAATACAATACTAAATACAATACTCGAAAATACAATATGTACAATGCAATATACTAGAGATACTGATATCACAATAGTGTAAATACATTGCATTATTTTATTACCTATTAGCTGCTATTCTACACAATACTATACATACACTATAGTTCTTGAGTGTCTTGAAAGGTGCTTTCAAATAAAATCTATTATTATTACTAAATGTCTTATAAATTAATTCTGACTTCAAAATAAATACATGGCATGTATTGTACTTTACTATAAATAATAAACTGCGCTATACTTAATGTGATATGCAATACATATGTTTTAGATAAAACTGTATATGTGTATACTGTGCTGTACTACAAATGCTACACTGTTCTAAATTATAATACTGTAAATGTTCTGTGCCATTGACTTTAAATGCTGATTTCATTATACTGTATATACACAATGTATACTTCACTATATTACAAATACTATACTGGGCTGTACTATACTGGGCTGTACTATACTATACTAATGTACTAAGCCATATAGTACAAATACTGATATCACTATGCTGTACTATGCTATATGTGCTTAACATTCTATACTACAAATATCATAGTGTACTTTTAGCTATAAGCCATATAGTATAAACACTGATGTCACTATAAATACATCATCTGGCAACATGAGTGAATGCAACAGATACATTTAAATTTTTGGTATTAATTAGTGTTTTGTGTTTTTCTTACTCCGCCGACTTTCTCAAAGTATCCTCCGTGGCTTCCGAAGTGAATGAGCTGCTCGTTGAAAAACCAAGTGAATTTGAGCTCCAGAGACGCGTCGTAGGAAACCTGGCAGGGAAGGATGATGCTCTCTCCCACCGTCACATCCAGCGTGTTGGGAGTGGTTGTGATGATCGTAGGCTCTAAAAAACAGATCAAGAGAAATACCAGTATTCAATTTCAACATAAACCACTAGTCTGATCATTATTGGCTTCAAACTTAAAGCCATTACATGTTTCAAATTTTAGAGAAGAACTGATGAAAGAACACAAAGTATGTTAAATACTTAAAGTCCTTTTGCCTTCTCATGAGGTAAAGAAAAAAAGAAAAACGCATCAGAGACGGTTCATCCAGTTACGAAACGCAACCTACTACAAAACAAGTGAATTCGAGGAGCAAATCGAGTATTAGCACGAGAAATCAGCATCTACTTCACACCAGACGGTGGCGCTGTGAGTGTTCCGCTGAGGTGAACGACGCTTGCCAATAAATACACCAGACGAGCGCAAACTTATGCAGGGAGCAGCAGCTTGCACCAACGCCAATCAATGTCTGAAGATTCAATTTTGGAATTACAGCTTTTTGCCACGCGCAACAACCTTGCCCATCTTAGCTGATATCAAACGGGAGACGGCACGGCTAACAGGTGCATCGCCGCGAGTTTTTGTGCGAAACACAATGAGGGCCGGTCGGATGAGGCTGGCTTCTTTTATTGTTTGGATGAGATCCCTCTCCAACTGTCTGTCAGACTCGCACAATGGGATGACAACACGACACTGCCTATAGTATTCCACTGTCAGCTCTTACCGGGGCAATTTAATTCGGAATTCGCCGACAGAGCCTTGAAGTCTCGAGAAGGGCCTGTTACTCACTCGTCTCCTGCAGGAGCAGCACTTGTTGAAGCTGGATAATGTACTTTACGGGTTTTTTTTTTTTTTTCAGTTTTTTGGTTCCCGAGCTCCTCCCCATCCCCAATTCCTGCAATCCTTTCATCCCGCCCGTGTTGTTGTTTGCCGTCTCGTAGAAGACGTAAACGTCCCGTGGCTCCCCTTGTTCTCGCGGCGGTTTCTCGCGGAACTGCCTTGGAGTCTGTAAATAAGACTGATTCCTCAATGATCTATTTTCGCGCACGCAAACCTACGGGGTTTCATTCGCCGTAGCAGGTGAGAATTACCATTTTAAGAAAACTAGACGCTATTAATATCTGGTTTTCTGCGTTGAGACACGACGAAACCTCCAGATAAAAGCGTCGACTGAAAGACTGTCGGCTACAAATTTGCACTCGGGGGCAGAGATAGTGAAGCTCTTCTCCGCAGGCAGGGAAACCTCCATGGCCAAAAGCGAGAATCGTTCGAGGCGAAGCGGGCGTCGGAGGTGAAGGGAACGCCTCGGCCTAGCAAGTTCCATCATTAACCGTGACACATCACGTAGAAAGCCTCGTCTGAGAGACCCGACGCCCCCGAGTTCTCATCGCCGTAATTTAAATGATGCCAATCTCGCATAATACCTGCTTACCGATAGCGTCTTGGCTTTAAAGCTGTGGAGAGACGTCATTCTCCTCTGTGTGAACAAGGTCAGTGTGAAGCAAGGCCGCGAGAGAGTGTTTACACACATTCTGAATGCAGCCAGGGCTGTTGTGCTCGTTTTCCAAAGGAAGATCAGAGTGTCACTGTGGGATTTTCGGAAATATTCCTGAGCCGTGACGTGGGCTGCACTTTTGTTTTTCTGTCTCACAACGATGCAAGAGGAAAAAGGCCAATTCACAGGTCTGAGTGAGTCCCTCGTGTCGGCTTATATATCTTGTCCTATCATAAATGCTTAATTAAATGCTTTATTTTTCTTTTAAATTTGCACAAAGTAGCAACACTTAGTTATCTGAATAAACCGTTGCACACATTTGTATACATTTATATATAGTGGACCTTCTTATAAATATACCTCTATACACCTACTACTGTATATATGTGACACAGGCAACCGATATAATATGTCGATTTTACATATTAACTTGAACCTGATGAAGACAATAGTACGTACAAATAACAGCAAGAAGAGTAAGAATAGAACTATTTGTCTAAATTACATTTATAAGTTTAAAGGTTTTTTTCTTTTGGAGTGGGCAAGCCTTAAGCCCTGGCGTGATGGGAAGTTTGATTCTTTTAACTGATTCGGGTCTTTCATTTTTGAACAATAAAGTGAACGAATCATTTCGAGTCATTTGTTCATTCATTTACAGCAGGCGGCGCTGTACAAGTGGCCACGCCCAAAAACAATATAGACTAAAGACATCATGGTTTGCTTCAGCGGACATTTAATACATAAAATGCCACAGAAATATTAAAATCATGTGAAAACCTAGCAAAGCTTGATCTACGTCCTTATTCGTTTGAGCGAATCACGAATTAATTGGAGTAATGCTCCTCGCTACTATCATTCATTCCGATTCATATAATAAATGTGTTCATTTTGAACAAATTGTCCACGAACGACATGTCACTAACGTACAGGATTTGAACACGCAACCCCTTTGTACACAAGCCCAATTTTCACACTTTTGAAATGATTACACCAATCTCACCCTTTTTTTATTATTTTAAGAAAGTCTAAATTCATTCAGACTATCATTACGCCACTGATCTCGCACGCGCTCTGATATCATTGTTCAGCATCCGAGCACATGATTTAATCTTTAGTTAATCTCTGTCCAGCAAAACCAATTTCTAATTACCATTAATTAATCCAGGTAATGTCTTCTGAGCGACGGGATGATTGGAACATCATCAGGACCCGTTTCTGACCTCTGTTTGGGGTCCGCGTGCATCTCATCCGGGCGGAATCTAATGTGACAGCTATTTTTCCAGACCTCATATCACCGCAGTCAATTTAAATAAACCACTGTCACCTCCCATAAGGCCCAGCGCAGCGGTTGATGTACACGGGCAAAACACGTTCCCATTCCTAAATGAAATTGCAGATGTAAATGACCGTGTCTCAGACTCGCCGCCTTATTGATTCCGACAGTCGGGCGCTGGATCATATAGGGAAACATTTGTACGTCAGCCGAGGATGCAGAGATGCACAGCCAAGACAATGGAGAGTAAATGCTCGGGGTGGGTGTCAAACAGATGCCCCTGACCACCTCTCTCCAAAAATAAATCTGCAGATAATCGCGCAATTCATCCAGATGGAAAAAACGATGCATCCTTCGCTGCCCGCTGATTGATAACCAATTTAATGGGCTGCGCCCCGTCCTCAGACACATTACAAAGTGTCTGGATAAATGCCATCCATAATGGCAGAGCGGACATGTTTGAGGACCACTTTAATGAAGAGAAATAATGGAAGCAAAGGTGCGAGGTGACTCCATGAACAAACAACTTGCACGGGGCAGATGGTGAAGAGATGGAATGAGTCAGGCTGATAACGGGCCTGTAGACGTTGCTTCACTGGTCCAAGGAAATTTGATTTCTGTATAATATACCGTATTTATGCCATTATAAGCACCCCCCTGATTTTTCAGGCACAAAATGAAAGTAATTTTTTTGATTGTTTCTGGCTAAAATATGTATATTTTATCTTTAAAATACTACTTTTTCTTTATTTATCAAACTTGTGACTCGTATCACTTCAATGTTGTTTTACTTAAAAAGAATGAAACAATAATCTAGCGATAAAAACTACACCTCCCATCATGCTTTGCTGCTCACTGGTTCCCATAAGTCTTATGCGCTAAAAGAGCATAGAGTAAAGCTGACTGAGCTCGGTTTTTGATAGACGTGATTATCAGAACAGTCACTTTTTTCTCTGTGTAGCAGACATGATTTGATTGTGTTTGACTCCAGTGTTTTTCGTTTTAAACTTTTCTGTTTGCTCCGACACTATTACAGCTGACGTTAGCCGGTTAGCCTTTAGCACGGCAATCTACCGGATGCGATATGGTCTGTCTGTTCAAATATTAATTGATTGTTTTCGATTGAATCTTACTTCTTCCGGTGTTATTTTTTTCCCTGTTAAGTATCGCAACATTCTTCATTTCTGTTATTGGCTAATAAAAACTCATATCCACGTATGCCTTCAGAGCCATTATTTAAAAAAAAAAACGAGAGCTTATATTTATGTGAATATTTGAAATCTGCGATTATAAGCACCTGCAAGTTTTGAGCCGCTAAAACTAGAAAGAAATAGGTGCTTACATTATATATATATATATATATATATATATATATATATATATATATATATATATATATAATATATATATATATATATATATATATATATATATATATATATATATATTATACATCGGAATAAAATTGTATATGTACGAACTCTACATGTCTATCAGGATGCTTAACTTCTTTATAATTACATAGCTCACGCATTTTTTTTAAATAACAGCAAAGCATCAGTTAAGTTTCAATTTCTCTAAAATGTAAACAAGAACATTACACGCGAACAGCTCATGGTAACAAAACGTGAGTTAAATCTCTGACATCGAGCCATATAGCTGCCTAAATATAGAAGAATACACAGCATTAAAGAATAATAGGAACGGCTCCTGGGGAAAAAAAAGGCATTTGCATCTTAAAAAGGGCAAGCGTAACAATCAAAACGGTCGCTATAGTAACCAGAAAACGCAGCAATACCTGTAAGGTGCTTTGTTACAAAGCCTTTGAGTTCCTTTGCGAAAGCCGTAGAGACGACTAACACACACAGAGACGAGAAAAAGAAATGCATTCGACTTCTTAAACAAACATATTGCTGCTCAGCCTCCACTGCTTCTTCTACACGGCCTCCAGGAGATACGTTCAACTTTGCTTAAACTTTGCAAACTATGGCATCCAATGGTTATTATTTATAAGAATTGATTATCTGTTTGTCCAATACATATGCAATATAAAACCAGTACAAAAAATCACTTTCTAAAAAAAAAAAAATCAATTTGAATGTTCGTCTGTGTTTTATTAATGCAGTTGGAACACTTTCTGATCAATTTGCAAAATACTTGAAAACTTTGCTTTTCTCCTCTAAAGCCGATCTGGTTGCTGATGCTGCACGGATTTGCCCCTCTGACATACTAATGGAGAGAAAATGGATGTTGACATGAAGATGCCAGTGGTGTATCACTTCATTTGACATCTATGGCAAGTGAAAAGCGCCCGGACGAAATGCATCTATCCATCAATCTTACCTGATGTCCATTCCATCCATCTATAAACACCATTTATGCATGTCAAGTTCCTGTGTCATATCGATAAGTTCATGTCGTGTTTGTATATATACATACACAAGGAAAAAAACGTATTAAAAAAAACGAAAAAAAATCAATGTACATTGAATTTTTGACAGACTTTACTGACACACAATGATTCGAGGCTTCGGTGGCTGACAGAGATTAATGAACTGGCCTAAACTTTGATTTTACGTTCAGCTTTTGATTATTAAATCATTGGGTTCTGTGATTTTTAAGCGTGATTAAAAACAATCGGTACGTCGTACTATGCACACAACAGTCCGACACTCCACTTCCTGTTCAGGATCTTGAAACACACATATAAATTGACTTTGTTGGTTTAAATGAATGAATACAGAATTGTTGACCAAGGTTGAGGATGGCTACAAAAACCTGCAAATTATTGAACATGCATTAAATTAGACCAATAAATACTATTAAAATACTTTGTCAGACTATAAGGCACACGCATTGTCCTATAAAATGTCTATTACATGGACATTCGGGGAAAAGTCTGTTTAAGGAAAAAAATTGTTCTGGAAAGAGACATTATTGTCCAAAAAATATGGGAAAATTCCTATAGACATCCAATAATAACAAAATATTTCGACAACAAATATGTTTTGCTGTAGAAAATAACGACATATATACACGAATATAACGACAACAGCTGTTTTATAGCTCGTTAGATGTTTGCAATATCAGGAAAAATAAAGCAGTATTACTAGAACTCGGATTTGAAAAAAAAAATCAGATATATTAAAAAATGTAAATGTAAGAAGAAGCGAAATGTGATGTGAATAGGCAGGGAAGGTAAAATACGCGTCAGAGGAAATATCGGAGACCTCCACCGAGTGCTTAGATCTGAAAACTCCCCCAGCCGCAGAACGCCACTGCACACCCACACTTCTCATTCATATTTAATACGGCGTAATAACTCACTGCTCCAGTGACTCAACACAAGTGTGATCTGGATCCCTCCGGGTCTCCCGTGCTGCTGTTCTGACACTACACTCTTCTATTTCATTACCAAATAAAAAGACTCCACTCGGCTCAGATCAGACGGCTCTGGAAACCACGCTATACGCTGCTACCACCTACAACGCCTGGCCATAAAACACGCCTCGCAAATGTTTCAATTGGACAGATTTTTGATTCGTAACGAAGGAGATAAATATAGCCGCAGGTAGTAATACTATGGGTTAATACGAGCGATAAAAACTATTTTCTGCTGTCAAAGTGTCTCTGGTGAGTAGTTTAACGGCAACTAGCAAAACATGCACATAAGCACGTGTTTATGATTATTTCAGATATGGTCTATAATAACTACATTAGCATTTTATATCTATGTGTATATATTTATCTTAAATACATCACAGGAAAATGATTTGATCTGATTGGTTCATCATAATTGGCCCTATATTGATTTTAGCCTTATAACTATAGCAATTTCACTTAACAAAGTGTCAAAAAATAAACAAAATAAAATGTATTGCTGCACTTTAAAAATTGCTTAAAATGAAAAAATCTAAATTTTGATTAAAAAAATGATCAAGCCTTATAATCAGGAAAAAAAAACCTGGTTTATTTGTGAAAAAAGATTAGAAAAAAAGAACTCATTTTATTTATGGTGCGCCTTATTATCCAGTGGAAAAAAATGATTTATTTGCTGAAAAAATTAGGAAAAATACCTACTTTCATTTAAGCTGCTGCTTATAATACATATAATACTGGTAAAAAAAAATGCTAACAAAACAATTTCTCGAAAAATGAATTTTCATTCATAAAAAATTACCTTTAACAACCAGACTCCCCGAGCTGGAGTCCACTCCAAACTGGTTGCGAGCGACGCAGGTGTACGTGCCGGCATCGGATTTCGTAGCGTTGGATATTCGGAGACTTCCAGTCTCCATGATCACAATTCTACGAAAACAAAAAAACATCACAAACAGTAATATTACTTCAGAGTGCTTGTACAACTTCAAACCAGCAACATTAGCCCTCGGTTTTCTGACAAAAGCAAAAGTTCTGCGAGCAGGAACTGCGAGTTCTACAGAGGTTTTTAAGCTGTTATATAAGACTACCTTGACGTTGGAACAGAGTCAATGCTTTAAAACAAAAAAAGCAACTGTTTCTGGGACGTTTTGAAAGGTTTTCAGCCTCTATGCATCACTATGAATCGTCTTGTCAGAACTCAAGCCTCCACACTTAAACACATCCTTTCAATGCGGCGTGAACGTAGACGTCTGGGTGAAAAATGTTTGTAGCAAACAACCACCGACTTCATGCCCAGACACACACTTAAAAGAGCTTGATTCTGTTTCAAAGAGTTTGTTAAATAACCACTCGTTTTTTAAGGATACACTGTATGAAGGTCAACGACCAAGCTGAAAGTTGCAAAGCATCCAGACGTTGAATTTTGTTAAAAAATTAAATGTTTTTTTTTTTTTTTTTACCTATATTTGCACATGAAAGGGTTTGAAAAAGCACATCTGTGGAGATAAAACACCTTGAGAGCGAAGGAGAAAAACTAAGAGGGCTTCATTAATTCACGGTGGCTTTGTAATTATTCAAGCCATGATGTTTGAACAAAAAAATGACACACAAAATTTACATGATAATAAAAGTGGACGTCAGGAGAATAAAAAGTGCTAGAATCAATGGGCAAAAAGGTATTTTGAGACCAAATCACCTTAGATTTTACAAAAAAAAAATGTCAGTTTTTACAGACTTCTAAACCATTTAAACTGACACGACGAGTTTGGTCTAACCATTTTATTCCCCATTTTGCAGCCATTTTATTTTGCAATATTTAACAATAAAAAAAAAAAAAAGAATTAGAATTAGAATTTGAAACAATGTTCAAATTTATTTCAAACTCAACCTATTAGTAGCACTAAATACCTTTTACCATTTTCAACTCCATAGTTGTCAAACAGGCTTTTCTTCCTGTGAGGCCACAGCGCGACCCACTGCTCCACCCAAAAAGCAACTCATGGAATGTATTAATGAAATCTTTTAAGGTTAAAATCCCTATTATAATTGTGTTACATGAGTTTTATTCAATTTTAACAGCTAAGGTTACTTCATTGCCTTTGTATGAGGAGTACAAAGTAACTTTAATTACATTTTTAGAGTTGTTTGTTTTTTCAAGGGACCGTGTAGTTTCTAAATTACACTGGACAATTCTGTCTTCCGTACTGCAATAGCCGAGTCTTCCCCGCATAAACCAATGCTTGACAAAGGTCTGAAAGGTCTCAACTCGACAAGCCAGAACCTAATCCTCCTTGAAAAACCTTATCCAGAAACATCCGCACAGACCCCCAACATCGCTAGACTCGCCAAATCCCTTAAAGTACTTCGCAAAAGACAATCGTTTTATATCGGTGGACATTTGCACAGCAAGTGGAGCTTGTGATGTACCAATTAAAAGCGACTAAAGTTTTTCTTTCTTTTCCTAACCCTTCTGCCACGCTACTTCGATACGCACCGTACCTCCAGAGACTAGCAACAAATAGGCCAGCACATTGTCTTATCTAGATCAAGGAGTGACCTGCTTTTGTGCGCTTCTCCTGGTTCTGCAGCTGTTGGGCTCGTTTTAATACAACAAAATCCATTTATCCGACAATTCTTTCAGTGGTTTCTTTTTATATTCCGACTAGGCTGCATATTTTAACATGGACAGCAATTGGCACAGAAACACAAAACCAATAGCAGAGGCCATAATGGGTTATTGTTGCGTCTAAGACCCTTTAAAAAAACGGTTCTTTGTCGAAAACGACTGTACTCTATTAAGAGATAAAACACACAACACGATGGAGTAAAGTTCATTTCAAATTTCTCTCAAGCTTCTGTCTCTGTCCCTTAGTTTATAATCTTTTTTCAGAAGAGAAAAGATCGTAGACGTAACAAAACTGTTACACAATAAAAACATCAACATATATAGTCATTTAGAGCGTGAAGACTTGTCTCAGAATGCCGTATCAGGACATGGCATAGTTAGGAGCTAAGTGATAGTTGTAGTAAGTTTGCAAGACTTTTGCTTACTTCAAGGCTTAGTACTGTTCAATTCTGATTTGACCATTAAGCACACACACTTAGAAAATGTCAACCTAACCCTTTTCAATCAAGCTTCCTCAATATTAAACGTTTAAGGCACTTTAAAACATATTTTCTTCAACGATAAAGGACACTGGAAGTAAAATTCCACTCCAACAGTCAACAGTTTGGTGACAAATTCCGTCTACCACATCTGTCCACAGTGACCAGCAGAACCAGTTTAAACCAGTATGGAAATCCTCCGGGCGGATTTTTCCAGGAGAGTTAGCAGGTCTGACAGATGAACTCTGATGGTTGACGGGTTCAAACAGAGGAGACTCCTGAAGTTGGTGGAGCAGTCTGTGGTCTTGAACATACTTGGAAAGCACGTCTATTCTTAGACGGGCAGACCGGCCTTTCTATCTAGCCTCTGTGGATGGGGACGTATCAATAATTCACCAGCAAGACAAACCTGAGTGCTGGCTCTCATCCCTGGGCCATAACAGCTAATAAGGACAGTCGTAAAACTACAAGGATGGAATTCTGTATGACACAGCACCTGAAAACAGCTTAAAAAAAGAAGACAACACTCAATCAGTCTCTCAAATCTCCCCTGAAGAACTCGGACGGCATGAAAAAACAACCGCACTTGGTAAAAGACACTCATTGTGCTTTGCTGGGAAGGGAAAAAAATCACATTGCCCTTGCTGATGAATTGATTTAGTCCTCCCTCTTATTTTTTGGAAAACGCGAATGGGAGTGAAATCAGTGAAACCTCGTTGCCTGCAGAGAAACATTAGGCCTGCCTTATTTTAAAACCCTGGCTAAATCGAATAAGAAAAATGAGAATATTATGTTTTCTTTGCCGAGGCCGGGAAAATAAAATAAATGTATCGAGCTTCAAAAACCTTCTGATTTAATAATGTCGATTAAGCAGGAAAAACATTGCAGGTGCTACATTGGCATTTATATCAATTTGCATCCCATAAGCATCTACATTATGTATAGACACACACACTTACGGTATATACTTTACATTTATTTGGTGCTACATTTATTTATGCGATTACAAAATGATTACTTTACTACTTCTGTCGTGGAACCCACCGGTCCAGGTTTCAAATCTTTTGGTCACAACTCTCTTCCACTAGGCCACAACTGCCTAATCACTAACAAATACACACCTACACACATGCTTAACTTTTTATCGCTTAATTATTGGACTGTTGCTTAAATTGTTAGGGGTCCAAAGGGAAACCTATATAGTATTTGTACACTTTGTAAAACTGGGAATCGACTAAACTCCAACCAATGGTCCAAATACTAGCACTCTATTGGTTGAACAATTAGGAAAATAGGTCCTGGGCGGAGTCAAAATAAACACATTTACCTCTTCAATTTTGACCCAAAACCAAACTTGGTTTCCATAATTTCTAAACAAATCTATGTTCAGA
Source organism: Paedocypris micromegethes (assembly GCA_028031935.1). Classification (NCBI taxonomy): domain Eukaryota; kingdom Metazoa; phylum Chordata; class Actinopteri; order Cypriniformes; genus Paedocypris; species Paedocypris micromegethes. The sequence goes on along the minus strand of CM051495.1, from coordinate 28,363,614 downwards.
TGAAACTACAAAGTCTTGTTATCAAAATTGAAATAAAACATGAATACATGACTGAATATGTTTGATACGTTCAATATAAATACAAACATTGAAAAAAAAAAAAAAAAAGAATTCGACTTATGGCAAAGATCAACATTCCCCTCAAAAACGTCATTACTCAATAAAACATAAAGGACACATTTAATGTAATGACAATAGAACACTACTGAGTGTTCTAAATATATTAAAAGTCTGAAACCTCATTATTACTGCCTGAAGCAATACATTTTATATAACTTACAAATACTAAACGAAATAAACACCCAGCCCCGCCCATAATAGAACTACCCACCAATGACACGACTCTGTGAGCAGGACAACAGGCACCAATGGCTAGGACATACAGTCTCAAGAACAGATTCCTGTCAGTCTTCTTTCTTTTTGCTTTACACAACAAAACAAACAAATCAGGATAATACCCCTGGATAACAAAATCCCTCATCTTTTTAAACATTTCCTCAGGATCCATTGGTAATGTTGAGTACCGCTGTGATCCAGCATCTCCAGAAAGACCATATAGGTCAGTTCATCCTCGGAATGAAACGCAACGGTTGAGCCGAACAGGAAGAACTGAGCGAATGCCCTAAAGAGAGGTGTGAGAGAGCTCCTGGAGTTACTGAGATAGATCGTGTGTCCACATCTCAGTAGGCCTTCTGCGGGAAAACGGCTTTGATAAACTGACGACCTTGTCAGTTGGATAAATACGGCGGGCCAAGGCAGAAACGGGTCGTTTCAGATCACCGTGTCAGAAGATCTGTTTATGGGACGCCACCTTGATGAGCACACCTTTACTTTCCACAGATCAACCTCAAGGTTAGTCGGCAATTACAGCCACGCCGAGAAAAAAAAGCATCTTTCAATGAGTTTGTGTTATCACTAGAACAACAGAGCAATCACTTGTTGGATGGGGGGAGAGGGGGAAAAAGAGGAAAACGGGACATGGAAAGGTTGTCTTCTGACACTTTTCCAATAGCGAGGTAATTGATATTGATTTTTTTCACTGTGTGTGTACGAGTCAGTAGTTCTTAAGACATAACGTTCATTACCGCCACATCGGAGCCTCGCGTAAGCACGGCAAACCTTTACATTCGCTGTAATGAGCTGAAGCAGCTACTTAGTCGGATTCTCAGGCGCAGTTGAGAAGCTGTAGCTAATACTCGTGCCTGAAATTTGACCGAAAGACTAGAGCTCCGTCTGTTAGAATTATTATTGTGTAAGTAAGCATCGCTACACAAAGCAGAGACTGGGATTGAAAACAAATCTGGCCATTTACGCTCCGATGTGTGTGTGTGTGTGTGTGTGTGTTGGAAAGCAAATTACATTGCCCTTTAAGGCCTATAATAACACTCTAATCTGTACATTATTACACTTAACATAACATAACAAACTGTACATTATTATACTTAACTTATAATGTATAATTCGGTATTTAAGGCACAATTCACTATTTAATTGTACGTAAAATGTTGTTGTAAACACACAATTCGCTGCCTTATTGAATAAAGGTGATATAAACCCATCATTTAGTTTTAAATTGTTCGTAAAACAAAGGCATAAACACATAATTCACTATTTAATAGTACGTATAACGATGGAGTAAACACTTAACTCACTATTTAATTGTACGTATAACGATGTAGTAAACAGACAATTCACTATTTAATTGCATGTATAACGATGGTTTAAACACACAATTCACTATTTAATTGCAAGGCGTAAACACATAATTCACTATTAATTGTATGTTTAACGATGATGCAAACACATAGTTCACTTCTTAATTCATTACTGTTTGTGTTTACTTTTTGTAGGTGTTTTTCTAGTATTACTGTTGGTTTACTGTTGTTGTTTTATCAGTTTTATTATAGTTGGTACAATTATTTTCTACTGCTTGTGTTTTTACTTTTACATTTATTGTCCTTCGTGCTGGTCTAAGCACACAAATTTCCACTTTGAGGGATTAATAAAGTTTTATCGTATCATAATTCAATTCAATATAAAGTAATTATAAAATTCACTATTTTAATTGTACTGTACAATGCCGTTTGATTTGCATGTTTTATACTGACATAGCCAAATACCTATTTTAATTAAAATACTGTAGAATGCTAATTGAGACACACAATGCGCTATTTAACTGTACGTATAATGATGAAGTAAACACACACCAAGTGATTCAATTCTATTAATACTGTATAATAATAAAACAAGCGGGCCTGCGAATCACGATTAAGCAATTTGTAGTTGCCCAACATCGCAAAATACACATATTAATTTCACTTGCATTCAGAGCCAAGAAATAAAATCGGCAAGATCAAGTGCGATAATCTCTGGAAAGGAAATGCGCTTCACTTTTGGAGATGTTTATCGGAGGAATGATGTTGAATTCAACAGTTTATTTTAAGTGAGGTTGGTTTTTCAGGTTTGTCAATCAAAGGCTCCTTTGGGTTTATTAAACGTGGCTTTCGTCGACTCCGTTGGCGTCTGGACGAATTGGCAATGCGGCTATAATGGGAGTGATAAGAAATGATTGACAGAAGCATCTGGACGACCATCCGAGCTCAAAGAGCAGGAGTTTTCTGAAAGCCAGCTGGGCACAATAGCGCCTTTCTCTTATCGGCGCTGGAATAGCAGAGAAACCGCGGAGTCGCGAGGTAAAGCGGCATTGACATTTCCCGCTAGTTCTAGGCATGTTGACCCCTCGTCTCCAGGGGGCTAGCATTAAGTTTCCATGGCAATACAGATTTGGGCAAATATCAAAGAACACAAAAGCGGGAGAAAAATAATCTCTAATCTTGTAGCTCCAAAACACACAAAATGTTTATTAATGCCAGAAAGTTGAAGCCCAAAATGCACTTCCCAGAGCGATTAATGGTGACGTGTTTCCGCCTTTAAGGGACTGAACGCGCTGCTTTGCCTTTTATCCGGAGGTAATTTTCTTAACACATTCCCGGCTGTTCAATTATTCAATGTGCTGATTTACTATGGGTACATTCGGCTCTTACCATTCCACACGATAATTCTCATTTCTTAACTTGAAATGAATCAACACAGCGCCAGATGGTATAATAATTTGGCTGCAAATCAGGCGTCGTCGAAATTTACTTAAATAGCTTCGCAAATAATCTGTAACGTTTCGCTTTAAGCGATTCAAATTCAACACCTTAGCAGACAAACCCCGGGAATACTGGAGAAAATCCAAATGTGTTTATTTCTGAATCAGGTACTATGTAGTTCTTCAACATGATATTATTACTAAACTACGCCCCAAATGTTAACTTTACATCACATTTATTTGACACAAGTGACTTTCTTGTCTCTGCTCCTCATCTGTGAGAGAGTAAAGAGGAACTTTAGAATGCCGTATAAGGACATGGCATGTGAGCAAAGAGACAGTTACGGGAAGTTTGCGAGACACGTGCTTACTTCAAGGTTCGGGAAAAATCTGGTTGACAACACACACACACTTGCCAACTTAACCTTTTGTATCCGCATTTCAATCTTACTTAATATCAAACATTTAAGGCATTTTAAAACTCATTTTCCTCAACAGACAAATAGGGGCATTTTCATTTAATTTTCATTCCATTTCATTTCGCGTTGCACTGGCACCAATAAGTCCGATTAAGAATTATGGGAAGACTTTGTTTCTAGCCACTGTGTCCTAAAGACTTGCTCATTTGATTATATTACATGCTTTGTTGATTGTTATTTTCATAAATAATGAAATAATTATAATGAATTTACTGACATCTATTCTTCAGTACCGCTGCTCCATTATCAGATCCATTATAAATAACCACACTTTCTCACGATACAAACAAAAACGTGGACGAGAAGACCTATGAACAAACACAAGAATATATTGGTTATATATTCGTCCTGGGGGTCCGCAGCTGTGGAGATGTCGTGTTTATCGGGGCTGAACACTGTGGGCTTGTGGGTCTCCTCAACTCAAGCTCCTCTAATCACAACTGGCTCTTCAGCTTCATTCTTCCCGACTGATTTTCATCTCTCCGCACACAACTCCTAGGAATAAAGAGCAACACACATGTGCTCTGCCTGAAATCTACGCGGGGACCAAGATGGATTACTGGTGCTGCGCTGGCACATTCTTTCTTTGAAAAATGATATTAGGCTCCTGTCCCCCAAGATAAAACTAATCCCATGGAGTCTTGCGTGGCACAGAGACCCGTACGGGGCCCGGCAAACTCATTAATGGGGAATATCTCTGCATTCATTTGCACACTGGTGAAGATTAATTTGACTCCAGTTGGTTGAAATCTCTTCTCAAGAGACTGTTTGAACGGGTTAAAACACACTCCAGTTGGAAGATTTATTAAATTAATATTTTTCGTTCAATACAAAATGACCAGGAAGAATAATGCATGGTTTTTTGTTTTTTTTTGAATATTCCGAAAGCCTCTAATTTTAGGGGGCATTTTAGCTAGTATAATAGCTAATAAATTTACACAATACATTACCACAATACAATATAACTTTTTAAGTGTATATTTTAAAATAATACAGTAACAAGTATATATTATGCGTCTGCTTTTATACCCCAAATAAAATGATTTTTAACCCTATAATTTGAAAATAAATAAATACAATTAAATACACAAATTAATATATTAAATGAACGTAGTAAATTGTATGTTTCTGCCCAGGTCAAAAAATGGTATATTAAAAATATAAAAAACATGCTTTAAATATAAAATTTAAGTAGCACATTTAAAGCATCTAATATCTTAAATTGCTTATTTAAAGTGCGATAAAAATATTAATGGATATAAAAAGTTATATTATAAATATATAATGTGATATACATTATAATATTATTATACAGTACATATAAAAATACTAAAATATACTATATACTGAATACTGTATACAAAAGTACATTGGTAGTAATAGCTTAATTGCAATTTTTAGACACGCTTTTAATAAGTGTAGCATAACCATATTTCTAAAAAGGGTACTTAAAGTATATTAGTAGTAAATAAATGATTAATCATACTTATTCAAAATATGCTTTACAAAAACTTAATTTTAGCATAAATATCTAACCCTAACCATAAGTGTACAAAAGGTGCATTGGTAATACATATATGATTACACTTTTGTGAAAAAAAGCTTTCAAAAAAGTACAATTTTGAAAAATGGGGTTAAATAACATTAAATGTTCTTCCAGTTCAATACAATTTCCAAATCGATTGAAATTGATTTTAAACAGACTTTGACAGGAGCTTAATATATTTTCAAATTCTTTCAAAATAACATGTTTAATATTCTTAGATTTTGGTACTGGCAATCTAAATATAATGAATGTTATAGTTTAAATATTTCCTCCCAGTTTAAATATATCCCCTTTCCACCAGGCTGTTACTTTAAAAAGCCTAAATCACAACAAACTGATACAAATGCGTCATTTTCCACAATTTACCTTAATGGGCAAATAAAATCAATTCTTTAAAACCTGAAACAAGAAAAAAAAATCAAAACCAAAAAAAAATCAATCATCTAGATTTTAAAAGCGCGTTCGGAGTGGTTAGACCAAATTGAATAATTAAGAAACACGCAGATAATGAACTTTTTTTTGAGAGACTCCTTCATGCACCGAGGTTTCAATTAAAACACTGCAGCACTTGTGTGAGACTGCAAACATAACATTAGTGGCGATCGATGTGCTGTCCACCATCTTGATTGACCAATTGTCTGCCATGCAAATCTATACCTATAGATCGTCTCTGGCACTGCTGCGCCACGCGGCATATCAAATTATGCTCCGCTAGTTAAAGAGTCACTTAGCCAACATTAGCAAAACACAGCCAAAGGAGGTTAGGCAAATGACATTCTATTTAAAAGGCGGGTAAAATGTTGATAGAAAAAAAGTCATAAAAAAAAACTCCACTCTGGTTGGGTTTTAACCAAGAATATGAAGCTGTGGGGCATGTTCCACATCTCTGCTGGTGGGCCCGTTCCCCTTCAAATGACATTCTGCTGACTGACACCGGCTAATTTCCCCTGTTGAGACAGGGCTATGAAATTAAAACCAACCATATGAGCTGGCAACACAACAGGCCGGGCAGATGAGCCTTAAGGTGAGCTAATGAGGAAAACGCACTCGCCGGTTCCAGTTTGGCCATGATTGACTCTCACTCGTGTTCCAGCATCATGTTCCATCTCCAAGTCTGTGAGATGGCAAGTATAAAAATCAGGTGTTCACTTAGAATGAAAGACGGGATAGGAAACAATGGACAAAAAGAGTTCACTTTGGATTCAATTAACATATTTTTTGACTGTAAGGATTATAAGGGATTATAATTTTGTTAACTAATTTCCAAAATGAGATTATCAGGCGGATCAGTAACAAACGACTATCCCGTAATATTTATTAATTTTTTTTTTATATTTAAGGCACACTTTAAAATTATAAAACGTTTTAAAAAAAAAATGTAAGAATTTTGACTCTTAAGTTGAAAATACAGTAAAAAATGTGCCACTTTCTATTAATTTACCATATTTTTACCATATATTCCCCAATCATTCTTTCATACATTTAAAGTGCAATTTTTCTTTCCATATTATAAGGCACATTTATTTTTAAACATAATTTTTAGCAATTGAAGTGTAACTTAAAAGTGGAAAATAAAGTAAAATAAGATTAATTCCTTTAAACAACCAAATTTGTTAGGGCTATAAACTACACCTCTAATCAAAATATATCTCCTAATCTTTTGTCACATTGATGTTTATTTTGCATATTCAGGTGAAGTTTTTTTTGTTGCTGTTTTTATGCCTAACAGAACCTTTTTTTTTTTAAATTAACGCATTTTCAAACACTAAGGTACATGAGAATATAAGCCGCACCATTATTAATCATCTGTCCCCTAATCTTTTTCTCATATAGGGTCACATTTATTACTTCACTATAATGCTTCTTCAGTTCAAGCTTTTTTTTTTCTTCTTTTTGCACTTGAGGTTCAGCTTACACTCTGAAAATGAACGGCAAAAAACAAACACGCCAACTTCCTGTTAAATTAAATCCAGTGTAGCCTAAACGGTGCCACCTCGTGTTTTTATCTCACGAACACTTTCCGTGCTTGTTTTTCAAAGATGCGCCAAAGGTCTCGGCGAACACGCTCAGAAGCTCTAAAAGCATTGGCTGGAGCAATTACGTAATTACGGAAATAATAAGATAAGGGAAAGCAAGCATAATTGGATCAGCGGGCTGATCCCTGCCTTCAAATGTGTCCTATATCAGGCATGACAGCGGCTCTGTTTGCCTTCACAACCTTCTCTGTATCCAGCTTACAGAGGTGATGCGGTGCCGCCCTTCATTCACCTGCGCCGCATCCCTCGCTGGCAGATGCGCTTTTAAATGGAAATCATCCTGACAAGCAATCACTTCATAGAGTGCACTCATCCCACTCCTCTTCTTTTTTCCTTCCTCGTATTTCTTCCTCGCTCTGTAAAGACACAGGCCACGTCTACGCGTCGTGAGCACGTACCTACGGCTAAATTAAGAGTTTTGCGCCATAACTTTCTAATTGGTGGGGCATTTGAAACATCTTTCTTTGAAACTCGCAGCCTGTCCAAGACATATTTAAATACAGAGCCTAATAATAAGCGGAAATACATTTAGATTCAGTTAAATAATCATCTCCCTGCTCGATCTAAATAACTATCTCTCTTTCTATTTATCTTATTTGCTCTCTCTTCTTTACTTTATTCTCTGTTTCTCACTTTGCCCCTCTCCTCTATCTCCCTTTTTTTCCTCTTTGTCTCAATCCCTCTCTCATCTTTCCTCTATTGCTCTCTCCGCTCCCTTTTTTCCTCTATTGCTCTCACTTTTCCTACCACCCTTTTCTTTTTTGAATTGCTCTTTCTCTCTTTCTAAATTGTCTTGCTTGTGTTTTTTCTATCTCACTTCCTTAAATTCACTCTCTCTTTCTCTCCCTTTGTCACTCGGTCTCTCTTTATCCCCATCCGTCTTTCTCACATCCTCTCTCTTCCTCTCTCTATTTTTCTTTTTCTTTCGTTGTGCTGTCTTTCTTTTTCTTCCTCTATTCTTTTCTCCCAGCTCTTCTCTCTCTCTTTTGAAGCTCATTCTTTTTTCTCCTTCACCCTTCTCTCTCTATACCATTATTTGAATAAAGTGCTTTTTTTTTCATTTACTTTTAGTTTACAGAACTACTTTTTATTTACATGCATAAATGTAAAATGGCTGTTAGTTAAAAATCATAGTTTTTGTCGCAGCTATGAATCATCAGCATCGTGACGCACATCGTTCACGAGGAGCGTCATGTTTCTTCCAGTTAATGTTGGAGAAGATGCTGAACTGTGATGCACACAGAAAACAAAGAACAGAAGACAATATAAAAACACAAAAAAAGGCTTCAAAAAACAAAACTTGAATTTGTTATTCATCACTTGAGGTCCTGCGTCAAAGTTTGTGACATCCAGCAGCAGTAGAAGTTTAATGGAAAAACTAAGCAGAATTTAGAGCTAGGTCTTATTTTTGTAGAAACCATGAATAAAACTTCTGTCACAGAGCAATCCACTTTTCAAAATTCCTCTTTGTTCGTTTTTTTTTTGACTTCACCTTGCATTACGGCGAGACTCTTGACAGCTTTGGTGAACAATCCAAACTTTGGTGCGCATTTGCCTCTGCGATAGACTTGAAGTAGAGATTTTGTGAAGATCAAAAGCAGACAGGCCAAAATTTTCTCCAAATCCCGTTCCGTCATATAAACCAGTCAAGCTTTCATCTTCTTCAAAAGGCCATTCTTGTAGAGAGGAGCCATTTCTCTTTGAGTTTGGTGGAAGGGAGGGTCAACTACCCATTACATTGTCTTGTACAAATTACACCACTGCAGACAACCTTTCATCCTTTGTGTGAATTCCGATCTTTTACTTATAAATCTGTATAGATTTTGGACAATGAACGCCTCATGATTCACGTCTGTTCAAACGCACAAGCTGTTGTGCGTCTTGGGTTTCAGATTCTGTGTAGAATATAATTACGCTGAATGTGATTAATTAACTCAATAGTATTATACAACTGGTTAACATGTGGCATGGAAGGGTTAATTCACACTTGCTTGAAAGGAGCGTTCCGCTTTGGTCTGGAACTTTTGTGCAGGTTTTAAAAAAAGTGGAAAAAAAGTGAGACCCTGGTGAAGGTGGTCTCTGCCCAGTCTGATCTCAAACCAATTCTTCCACGGGTCGCTTTGAATAAGAATACAATCAAAACAGAATTCGGAAGCAGAAATGAAGTTCTCCACATTTCCTCTGCAAAATGACTTGTAACTTGACATTATTTAGAAAGAAACTATGGAATCAGATAAGTGGCAAAAATATCAAACGTAAATTTCTAAGAAACAATGTAAAAAGATTAACATTTACCTTTGTTTTTTTTGTTTTTCGCTATGCAGAAGCGATCAGAAGCGAAAAAAAAAAGTTTCAAACAAAAACGTGAAGATTGCCAGCGAAAAATAAAAAAAACAAACCTAAATGTGAAGCATTTTCGTTCGTTTCTTAGAAATTTACGTTTGATATTTTTGACACTAATCTGATTCCATAAGAAACGAGCTGCCCTGAAAAAATGCATTAAAAGCTCAGACGTTTTTGCAATGGTTAGGCAAAAGATGAATAATAGACGATTAGACTGCCATCTTGTGCTGAGTCATGCCAACTAAAAAAATGTCAACTCAAGAATCAAAGGTCACATCCGACCCGGCATAACATTATACCCAGCCAACAAGAGGACCAAAGGACCAAAGAGGACAAAGAGACAAACTTCAGATCCCATAATCCAGTGCTTTAGCTGCCTAGCCTTACCTTATGTATGCAAATATAAGCAACCCTTTTTCACGTTTCAAGTCAGGAGTAGTAACAAAAAAATACGTTGTTTTTATGTAGTGGTGCGCTTCTGTGATGTGCCCTTTTTTCTTTCTTTAAAAAATGGATTCCGGTGATTTTATTGGCAAAATAACAGGAATAAAGAAACATTAGTCACGTCACAAGATTTAGCAGTGGCTAAATAACAAACTCCTTTATCTGACGTGTAACTGAATTTAAAAGATATTCATGACAAATTTACCCGAACAACACAAAAAAAAAAGCCTTATCCACACAGCGACACTTAGCAGTGGCTAAATAACTGGAATAAATACAAATTGATAAATGTAAATTGTAAGAAAAATACAAAATGTAAAAAAAAATAAAATGTAAGTAAATACAATAACATGGCAAACTCTCTGTCTACGAGTAAACTAGTCCAACCGGGATAAACTGGAATACCCCCATAATTGGATGTGGAATCATTACACACTACGTTTAGAAATAATATTTATTTAAATCTACTATTTAAATAATAACGTTACTATTTAAATCTATTATTCAAGTAAAAGAGGCACAGATTAGGTATGTTACAAGAAGTAAAAGACGGTTAAGAGAATTATTTAGTCAGAATTTTTATTTTGCACCTGAAAAATCAGGGGGGTGCGTATATTTGCGTAATTACGGTATACACAACACCTACAACTAAATCAAAAGCAATTTTTTCATGTACCGTATTTTTTAATTTTTTAATTAATTTATTATTTTTTTATTCTAAAACGCGATAGCTGCATTGACGGCTCACAACTAGCGGACGTAAGAGCGTTTCAGGCAAAACGGCGGTTTACGCTACTGTTCATTAAACAAGCGAACATCGACACCGCGCAAGCTAAATTAGCTGTCAAGCCAAACGCTACGGAGCGGACGCACTACACAGCAGTCATGTGCTATCAACTCAAAATCAGCATCAGAACATATCCGCTCAGACACAGCAAAGTCAGCTGGAAAACATCAGTCCATCCGCTGACCTGTTCTACCTAAAACAGCTGACTACAAATCTAGATCAAATCCCCCATACCCCTATAAATATGCTGTCTCTCTTCTGGGTATTATTTATTTCACTGTTGTGCATGACTTTCAGAAAGTGCGTGTCTCCAGTGTCTGCAATCCTCTTACACACACGGAAAAAACAAATGAAGTGAAGACACCCGCAGCAATTTCACCTGCTTACTGCAGGCCGATGTCATCTAAGCAGAGGAGAATAACCATCTGAGAACTAACATTAAAAAAAAAAAAAAAGAGAGATGTACTAACTACAGTAAACACATTCATATAGCAGTAATTATATTTGGTGTAAGAGTGAAACAAAACCACAGACTTTCTAAATGACGTCACTGCACTATGGAACTCTATTTCCCACAAGTCTTTGCATCACAGGTTGGCATTGGATTCACTTCAGTCTTATCATGTAATATAAGTAATCAATATAAATATATACTAGCAACATTTTACATAATACAATACATCTGACGGTGAATAAGTCTGATGGCTCGTCTGCTTAATGAGAACGCTGATTCTAAACCTACTGCCGTTTACAAGGTTAGCAAGAGCTGACAGGGAGATGATATAAATAAGCAGAACAAAACGCCTCATCAACTTTTAAAGCTAACGTAAAACCCTTTTCACTACCAATTTTTCATCCAGATGAATGTAAATGAGTTTAAGGTAAAACAAAACAAAGTTTTGAGAGGTCATGACCTATAGATTAGGTCACGACCTACATTAGTCTGTCTGTCTCGCCTGACAGTCTGTCTGTCTGTCTATCTATCTATCTATCTATCTATCTATCTATCTATCTATCTATCTATCTATCTATCTATCTATCTATCTATCTATCCATCCATTTGTGCATCTATTTATCCATCCATCCGTGCATCCATCCATCCATCCATCCACCCATCCGTGCATCTATCTATCTATCTATCTATCTATCTATCTATCTATCTATCTATCTATCTATCTATCTATCTATCTATCTATCCATCCATCCATCCATCCATCCATCCATCCATCCATCCATCCATCCATCCATCCATCCATCCATCCATCCGTCTGTCTGTCGGAACCCGTTGTGAATGAAGAGTTCAAGAATGTCACAACATGATAATGACTTTATTTTTCAGTATCACCTCAGTAACCATCACACACACACAAACACACACACACACACACACACACACACACACACACACACACACACACACATTCACACAAACCCAATGCCGAAGCTCTGCATAAACGACAATGACAGGAGCGGACAGTGTGCAAGCGCTGATAGACCTGTGCGTAGAATTAAGAGCCGAAAGCGCTGGAGAACAGTCAGCGTTTTTCACAAATACACTCCCTCCTGCAAAAAGTTCCCTGGCTGACGTCCATCTATCGACAAGACAATCAAACACTCGGAACAGGCCTCGTTGGTCACAATAAAAGCCGTGACTCCCGTGTGTAAACTTCTGATTCATCCATTTTTCACCTAAATTACCTCCACGTCAAGCTACTGTACGGAGGAACGCGGCGCTCGGAAAGGATTCTTTCAGGCTAAACTTCAGCCAGAAGGAACATTAAAAAGTGATCGCATAAAAACGCCTCATTAATAAACGCATCGCCTTAATGCACTGTCAATTTCGGCCTGACCGGAAAGGCGCATCAGCGAGATTTAATATTTAAATGTCTGCTACGATACGAACGCCACCCTGAGAGGAGGAAAGCAGAAAGTCCTCTCAGGTAAAAGCACGGCCTCTTGCCACGCAGAAAAAGCCATTTGCAACATAAATGTCTCCTTAAAATTCAAATAAAGCTCTTTGCAATCTCCGCAACACTGTAGAACACACACTTGCCCGAAAGACAACAAATCCAGTCCAACACGGTATTTATAGCAAAAAAAAAAGCCAAGACTATTACCTAGAGTGCTTTACGACATTTTCCTGCCAGCCAAGACAATTCTAGCTCCCAACATCTTACAAAATAAGACAAACACCGGGCACAAAAAGCATCTGGCCAGTAAAATCTATTGCCGAAAGTAATTCATTCTGCTTGAAAAGACTGCTACTGTAAAGGCGCTAGACAACACGGACCTCGTCTGGAAAACATTACTGCTTCTGCTTTCAACATTCGCGACAAGGAAATCTGCGAAAATGTCCAAAAAGGAAACGGCAAGTGAAGGAAGACGTCACGGGAACAATTCCTCGCCCTAATTTCAAAAGTGTAGTGACAAAACCAATCAAAAGATGAGGGCGTGGTTAAAATACGATGAAGGCGTGGTCACAACTGTTTAGTTTCTTTCCTTAATAAACATTGCTAAAAATATTATAGAAGCATTTTGACATTTAAAAGAACTATTAAGATAAAAAACAGGGAAAATAAAATGAAAAATAAAAATAAACGAAAAAAACTGCGTTTTTTATAGTAAGGGGTGAGAGATATAAACTGCTTTTGCGTTAGTTTTACACGGATATACTGGTATTGTAAAACGACATTTTCAAATCACGCGCAAAGCCAAATGATTGGCCTTAGTCAAAGCTTTACTAGTCAGACATTAGTAATCAAACACAGAAACACTGTCAAATTTGCTGCTGTCATTTTATTTCTCGCCGAATGTTGTGTGAATGCTTGACGATTGGCTGATCATCTTTTACTCATCAATTAGGTTAGGTTAGGCTATTTTGAGTCATTTTAAACGTTTAAATGTACATTTTAAATATGTTTTAGCAGCACAAATAAAAAGAAGGAATCCAATGTTCTACACAATTTTAGTTGCTGTTACAAATAAATATTTAAATTTAATTTAAAATATAAAAGTGTGCATATTTATTTGATAATAGGATTATATTTTATATATTCACAATCATTTCGATATTTTCAAAAAAATATATTTTGATATATTGCGTATTTTCAACAATATTGCACGCCTCTATTTGACAAAACAAAATTTCCATACTATTAACAAATCAGTAATCCACCATTCCAGTACTCAGAAGAACATAAATAAATGCAGATGTTTGGCACATTTAATTAAAAAAATAAATATAAAAAATATTAAAACATTGTTTTTTTTAGAATAAAAAAACATTTTCGATGTGGCCGATCATTTAGAATTCAACCATGCCTGCGATGCAAAAAAAAAAAAATCCAGAAAGTGAGAGGCAGAGAGAAGAGAACAAAGACGTCACATGACGGATCACTTCCTTGCCCTTTATCTTCAAGGTCAGGCCGTCCTCTGCTGTCGTCTCGTCCGGTCAGCTGAATGACCAGAGCAGTGCTGCCCTTATGCAAACGTCCCGCCACTCTGTTTGATGAGGATCAACACCAACTCTGAATATGCAAAGCGCGGTGGGCACACACTGACAGACTAAATGAACTTTGCCGATGGCGGTATGGTGGTCAGCATCCGCGGTCAGTGACACACCACTCCGGTCTCAAGTTGGCCGCCCGTCCAGAGCTGTAACAGGGACATATGTTTGTGGATAAAGGCTAGTCGGGCAGGGATGCTGACCCCCGACTAAGAGTGTAGAAAAGTTGATTAACACCCCGTCTCCACTCCGCCGCTCACCTCATAAACCTGCGTTTTCCATTTATAACTGACTGTGTGATGCTTGCTGGAGCTGCTAATAAGAACATCAGGTTTCGCTCGAGTAATTGTGTTCCCGGACTAATTCTCCAGGAAAACTGCAAGTGAGGAGAAAAAAACACATTTATCAATGCGATGGGAAAAAAAAATACGCCCCGAAATAGCTCCTTATATCTCAAATTGGACCACAAATAAATCTTAGAACAATTTCTAGTTATTCCAAAAAGTGGTGTGTGTGTGTGTGTGTGTGTGTGTGATGAGAGAGAGAGAGAGAGAGAGAGAGAGAGAGAGAGAGAGAGAGAGAACCATTTGATTTAGAAGAACGGCAGGTGAATATAAACTGTATATGAATACAGCTGGGACTGTACTTTTTTACTTTACATTTAAATGGCAACCTTTTTCCAAAGCGACTTACAGAATGATCAGATCAGGTTTGTGTTTTTCAGTTGTGAAATTATCTTATCCGGGATTCCGAACCAGCAACCATTTGGTCACAAGAGTCAACTAAGCTAAAACGGCCCTATCCTCGTGGATAAGTCGAGTTTTCGAGAAAATATGTGCCAAAGTTCGGATAAATACACAAAATAAATGTGTTTTGACATCATGTAAAAGTATGAGCTCGCAAACGCTTTGCTCATTTTCTTTCATAAAATTTGAAAAGGTGATACTCATTAAAGTGTGTTTGTCCTTGGAAGATGTCTGAAGGTCATCTCCAATTGAAAGTGATTCTTTTATTACCGTACAGTCATAATTTCTTATTCCAAAAGGACTAAAATCTCCAGATAGTTGTGTGAAGTCAGTAATTAAAGAGCAGGCCACACCTTCACGGCCGGATATGGCCTGTGGGTCGTAGGTTGGTCACCACTGTCACAGTTCAGCAGAGGTGTAAAGAGCGAGTACACCACACGAGTAAAAGTAAGATTACCTTACTGTAAAAATGACTCCACAAGTTACAAGTCTCCAATTCCAAGATGAGTATATAATATATACATCATCTTGGGTAAAATATACATGCTTGAGTAAAAGTCGTAAAGTAAATTCAAAATTAAAAATGTTATAAAGTAAATTTCAAAATGGCATAACAAAATGTATAAAAAAAACAAATGCCAGTCTCAGACAAACTCAGTTTTTGGCAACCACTAATTCCCCTTCAAGTGATTTAGCTCATAAATAACATTAGTACCTTCAGCATCCTGCAGATGGCGATATTGCCTCGTCCACCCATGAAAAATGTAGTCATTACATCACACTCAGTGAGAGTAAAAGTGGCACATATTTTTGATAGCACAAGTACAAAGTAGCCAAAATACTCAAGTACAGTAACCGGTCCATTTACTTGAGTACTTCACACCATTGTAGCCTACTCACCTCCTTTCGGAAATAAACGACTTCCTGTCAATTTGACGCTCTCGCCTAGGTTTGAACGACACCCTTTACTGTATATTTAAAAATCTTGTATCAAGACCATATTTTTTTTTTTTTCAGACTTTGCTGAAAAACCAGCTGAGCTGATCAAAACCTCGTCCGCGTCGTGTTTCCAGCAGCGCTAAAATGCTGCGCATGGCGGCTGGCGTTTTTTTTTTCTCAACTCTTCACAAATGTCAAGTCGAGCAATCATTCTGCATGCGGACACAACACTAGCCACCAGATTCATAGAGAATGGTCGACCATAAGGTCCCGATGTTTAGAAGACATCAGCAGATAAAAGAAAGGGATGGTAAACGGGAATGAAAGAGAAAGAATAAAAAAAAGTCAACAGTGAAACACAAAGCCCATGAGAGACACATGGCTGTGACCCTTGGTGGAGACGTGCTGAGACAGGCTTTTTCACTGGCCGCTACACTGGGATTGCCATGGCAGAGATGAATGACCAAAGTCAGCGGCGGCGCTTTGTTGCCGTGACTAACAGAAATGATTTGACAAAGACTTCGTACCAACAGCCAGCGCTGGCACCGGCCCACAGACACACCGCTTCTGTATCAGACAGAGCTGTAAAGACTCCAATACGAGTAAAAAGTCAACACTATAAAAAAAGATTTGAGTCAGAGTAGCAAAGTCTCGACGTTTAAAAGAACTTGAGTGTTTTACTCACACAAAATGTGGGCTAAAAAAATACAAAAAATGTGAATTCTATTCAAGAGGTTTTATTTTCTAAAACGGAAACGAAATTTAACCCCTCCGTGTTTCAAAAAATGGTAAAACTAATTAAATAAAGAGCAAAAAGTCAGTCTCAATCAAACTCAAATGTGCAAAATAAATGAATAAAAATAAATAAAATACATCGTACACAATAATTCTGGTAAACATTCACGCCTCTAATTCACATTCATGTGGTTCCTCATTCACAATTAGCTTCCAGTGTCTTCAGCAGACTACAGATGGCACAATCGCCTCGATCGCCCAAGAAATTAACCGCGGTAAAAATCGATTATGGTTTGTCGCGCACAATCAAAATGTAACGAGTAACAGTAAGTGTCAATTCAAATATAGTGAAGTGAAAAGAGAGTAAAAGTTGCTTATATTTTTTATACTCAGTACATGTACAAAGTAGACAAAACCATACTTAAGTAAAGTAACGAAATACATGTACTCAAGTACTTTGCAACTCTGGTATCAGACTTCAAAAAACACACTTAAAAAGCCGCAAATCTGGAACAAAGGTCGCATCCCGGAAAAATAATGCCACCCGTGCGGGATTTGGCGGTTTTACCTGACGCTTTCTCGGAGGACATCTTTGTCTTTGAGCCATGAGATCATTCCTCGAGGAGACATCTTGGGCTTGCACTCAATGAGGACGTCGCCTCCTTCTTTCACTAGCGTGTGGCTCTTCAGCTGGTTTTGGGCGAATTCGGGGGCAACGGCTGAAATAGAACAGCAACGATTATCACTTCAACACAAAGTGACTTTGAGTAAAACATTGAGAGGGCTTCATACTCGGCCTAGGACTCGAACCCACAACCTTGGGGTTGTAAATTATGTAATCTACTGAAGTAGCACAAAATAGCTGTTAATTCCGATTAAAAATTAAATTTTTTATAGCTTTTGTAGAATACCAGAAAGAACCATGTGTTAAACCGCATAACAAATTATATTGTAATTACCAAGAGCCTGATGGATCATTGGTAAGACTTTTTTGAAGAACATTTGTGAACTAAAAAAAGCATTTCAAAATTACATTTTGCATTAGTTCAAACAATTTAGGTTTAAATTTACAATACGTTAATTTACAATAAAATTGCTATTTTATTTTGTTTCTATTTTGCTATTTATGCTATAATTTTGTATAGTGTGTGTGTGTGTGTGTGTGTGTGTGTGTATGCGCATAATTAGTAACAGTTAATCAGTACCATCAATTGACACTTGAAGAGATGTCAGTGAGAGTGATGCATGATGGGAAGAGAAGTCCATGGTGTCATGATCGCTGACACATCACACGTACTTTACAATAGAACACTACTATTACTTTAGAAATAAAGCATTTCAGATGATTTACATTTTCCAAAATTGTGATTTTACTTTTTAATCAACTGATCCACCAATTTGTGCAGGTACATACACTTTAAAAATTAGGAGTCGTTTAATCATTGCACTTCAAATGATTCAATTGTGTCTAATCATTGCACTTGAAAAAGAAAGAGACATGTGTGTGTGTGTGTGTGTGTGTGTGTGTGTGTGTGTGTGTGTGTGTGTGTGTGTGTGTGTGTGCGTGTGCTTGATCTAGAATCAGATTCTGTACGTGCCACTTCTTAATTATCAAACGCTCTTTTACTCTACTTAGAAAAACGAAGGGAAAATGTCACGTCCTTTTTCTCTCACTCGCTTTTTTCTCCCCTTTATTTGAGTTTTTATTATGATAATGTCTGAAGCTCTACAATCTTCACACTCTGTGTTTTAAAAGCCACTGCAATTATTTTATCTTTGCCATGGAGCATCAATTATTCTCCTGTGAGTTGTGAGTCTCGTCCACTTCTCTTCACTTCGGCGACTGAAGAGAAAAGCTCTAAATAAAGGAGGCCGTGGGTGATCAAACACAAACGCTTAAAAAAGGCGGAGTGAGTGCGCACAACTTCCTGCTTTACGTTAATTTATGCGGCATGCGTTTGCTTATGAATAACAAAACATTTCCCTAAATGACCAAGAACATAATTACACAATCATAATTATAATATGATTTGTGGTGTTATAAGTGCCATTAAAAAATATTGTTCAAAATAAGAATTCCCTTTATACTAGTGTAATAACACTTCATGGTTTTCCATAATTAGTATATCATATATTTGATATTTAATTGTGTGATTATTGTCAGATGAATGGTAGTTTTGCAAGAAAATTAATGTAAATTAAAAAAACAATAATTATGTCACAATATTATAAATATACATTATTTAAGTTAGGTTTAGTCATAAACATTATGCAATAAATATGATGATTATGATCATTTTCAGGAGAAGCTATATAATTTTTATGTATTCTATAAATTATATTATAATAAGTTATATTATATTAAGCTATAATATATTCATGATGTTTTTATTTACTTACATTTTATTAATGTTTATTTTTAATTTCAATTTAATTAGCATAATTAACGTTTCAAAATATTGTTTAAGAAATGTAACACTATGCCTTATAAAATCTTTTCATGTATTTTTGAAGTGTAAAAATAATTAATATTATGAACATTATATAAACAGATTGTAAACATATTTTTTTTATGAAAACGAGAACCAAAAACTGAACTAACTCTAAAACATTATTTAGAATGAAAATTATAAAACTTAGTTAAAAAAAGAGAATTATAATAATTTTGGATCCATTAAATTTATAAATTTTTAATCAAAATGGGCCGTAAAATGTCCCATGTTTAAGAACGACACACAACATTCCCAGTCAAACAGGATAACTCACCGATGACTCGGAGTTCTGCATTGGAGTAGACTTCTCCATACTTGTTTCCAGCCACACACTGGTACATCGCAATATCGGAGAGTGTCAAGCGAGTGATGGACAGGGCGCCATTAATGACCTGCACCCTCTCCTGTGGAAAGCAGAAACTCTGTTAAAAGTCTCTTACCGAGATTGCTAATCTGCATAAAAGCACATGTCTGGGAAGGTAAATTATGCTTGAGGTTGATGGAAGCCCTCGTAAATCTGAGTGTTCATTACTAATGGAAGACATTGCATGGCGGCTGCTCCAAAACGCTGGTAATAAATTTGTATGTTTATGAGATGGAAATAAAGCCTCGGTTTGTTTACTTCTTAACAAGAGTTCGAGCCTTTATATTCTTCAGACTTGCCGTTGGGAGTATGGATGATGTTTGGCATCACAAATAAGATGGGTTAATATCTTTAGCGGACAGCTTTATACCATGAAATGATCCATGATCAACTGTACTGGGCATCTTTCTTACGCTGACCGAACTTAAGAGTGACTGTGGTGTTTAAATCCAATATTAAGAGGGTAACTCATGCTTTTCAATTCCCAAACTGGTCTTGAAGCTCCGGAGCAATTGATCAAAACGGAAAAAAAAAACCCCATTGTTGTCAAACCTGGACAGAGCTTGGATTCCACCCGAGGAACATTTCCAACATGAATAGAAATGGACATATTTGGCAATTGTACCATTGCGGGACAAAAAAAAATGAGCATGAATTAATAGATCAGGGAATCGGAACAGAATCTTCTTTTTGTGGTCTCTTATATCAAGTGTAGTCTATTCTACAAAAGCAATAGCTCATAAAAAATGTTTTACTCATTCACTAGTTATTATGTGCAGACCACATTTCTACGATTTTTTCATAGACACACAAAGAAAGAAATATAGAGTGAAAGAAACAGAGACATAAAGAGGAAGGCAGGGAGAGATGAGAAAATGAAAAATAGAAGGGAAAAAAAGAGAGTGAGAAGCAACAAGAGAGAGAGATTGAGAGAGAGAGAGAGAGAGAGAGAGAGAGAGAGAGAGAGAGAGAGAGAGAGAGAGAGAGAGAGAGAGAGAGAAAGCGAGAGACGGGGAAACGGAGAGAAAGTGAGAGTCATTGAGAGTGAGCTAAGGAGAAAGTGAGAAATAGAGAGATAGAGCTAGAAAGCTAGAAAAAGAGGGAGAGAGAAACAGTGAAATAGAGAGAGAGAGGAGGGGGGGGCTAGGGAGAAGTAGCAAGAGAGAGTGAGGGAGCGAGCGAGAGAGTGAGAGAGTCAGGGAGAGAGAAAGAGAGTTAAAGAGAGAGCTAGGGAAAGAGGGAGAAAGAGAGAGTGAGCCATGGAGAGAGAAAGAAAAAGAGCTAGGGTGAAAGTGAGAGAGAGAGATAGACACAGAGAGAGAGAGAGAGAGAGAGAGAGAGAGAGAGAGAGAGAGAGCTAGAAAGCTAGGAAAAGAGAGAGATAGAGAGAGCTAGGAAAAGATGGAGAGAGAGAGAGAGAGAGAGAGATAGGATGTGTATGTGTGTGAGAGATTAAAAGTCTGTCAAAATGTCTTTGAAAAATGCAATATAC
Source organism: Paedocypris micromegethes (assembly GCA_028031935.1). Classification (NCBI taxonomy): domain Eukaryota; kingdom Metazoa; phylum Chordata; class Actinopteri; order Cypriniformes; genus Paedocypris; species Paedocypris micromegethes. The sequence continues at coordinate 28,342,612 of CM051495.1, read as the reverse complement.
AGATGTATATATGATACAGAGCAGGAGTATGAATCACTTTTAGCTTCTTCATCTCCTACAGTCACCTATAAATCACCTTCAACTTTTGAAGATAGAGTTTTCGCAGAGGAAATAAAATTATACATGGTTCAAACAACATGTGGAATAGCAAATGACGCTATAAATTTTTTAGGCCAGACGTTCCTTTAATGTCAATTTCTGCTGCATTTTCTGAAAACTGGAGGAGTAAAGGACCACCGGACAATATGGAATGAACAGGCCTCAGCACTACTGCACTAATTGAGCATGACGTTCCTCGTAACACAGCATGTTTTCTGCAGACGGTGATTTGCAGAGATCGGCATTGTGGGCTGGTCAAGACCACCCAGTCCTGATGGCTGAGTCCAACTGTTCTTCAAAAACTGATCTAAGGCTTAGAAATGTGTGTTAAAATGAGCAATATTGAGAACTGAAGTGAAACGAGTACACATACATACATTGGCTGAACCAATTTTTCCATTTCTGGGTCACAAGGAGCCAATCATAGCAACTCTGAGCCTGGAGTCGGGGGAGACACGCCCTGAAATAATGGCCAACCAATCACAGACTAGGACACACAGATACACTATTCCCACGCACCTACGAGAAAGACATTTTTCATGAACGCAAGCTCTTAGCACCAGCGTGCTACCCAAAAGTAATGTTTATTGTTTTATAATTGTGTTAAATTATATACAATCAACTCCTTTTAATTGGGACACAACCATTTAGCCCCAATAAGGCTGCACAAATTCGCGTTATGAGATACGATTTGGACTTTAAGATGTGTCCTAATGAAGCAGTACATATTTATGTTATTAGATCCAATATGGACTTTAAGATTTGTCCCAATAAAGCGGCACAAATTTGAGCTATGAGATATGATTTGGACTTTAACAGTCGTCCCAATAAATCGACCCCAATTTATGATATTATATCTGATATGTACTTTAAGATTTGTCCCAAAAAAGTGGCTGTCCAAATAAAGTGGCACAAATTTGCGCTGTGATAAGATTATGACTTTAAGATTTGTCCCAATATAGAGGCACATATTTGAAGTATGACTTCAAAGAGATATGAGTTGGACTTTAAGATTCATCCCAATAAAGCAACACAAATTTGCGTTATGATATGGACTTTTATATGGAGTTTTGTGCCAAAAAAGTGGCTCCCTAAATAAAGCGGCGAAATTTAGAGTGATAAAATATGATTTCGACTTTTAAGATTTGCCTCAATAAAGCGGCACACGTTTGCTTTATGATATGATATGGACTTCAAGATTTGTCCCAATAAAGCGGCACAAATGTTCATTATTAGATATGCTTTGACTTTTAGATTCGTCCCAATAATCTTTGCCCTTTAACCGGCAACCCAATGTATTATATTTTATTCCTTAAATAAGGCACATGTTTTTTCGAGGATTAGAATGATCACACTCAATTTCTTAAGATTCTAAGTGTACTTTATAGTCTTGAAAATATGGTCCAGAAAGACGTTAACAGAAAAGTCGTCTGAGGTCAGAATCCAACAACTAACTCTCTTCTCTCAGCCTTAAGAGTGCCACTCTGATTTAGAAAGCCGAGGTGATTTGCTGGTCACCCCAGCACTGCCGCATTCCAACAATGCAGAAAAATAGGTCTCATTGATTAGGAATGGTGGAAATAATAAATGGTATAAGTCAGCAACTCGTGCTTTTACTACATCTCTGACCTTTAGCTGCGCAATTGATTAGCGTGGCGATGTTGACGGTGACATTTGGAGATTGTAATAATTCTCCGCTGATTAATCCATTTAAACCGGATGCATTGAAAATCAACATTTCTGAATCAAAAGGTAAGCAAGGGTTACACATCAATCAAGCGATTGTGTTTCGCCCGCAGGACACACTGTCATTTGTAAATGTGTTGAAAAAGATATAGGTTTTCTAGAAACCAAGGAGATGTCGGAGAAATGAAGGACAGACGTTGAAGCTAGTTTCGAATCGAAGGACATTATTTATACTTTCATTCGATGATACTTTATTTTAATGATATTACACTTTGGTTAAAAGCGTCTGCCAATGACTGTGAAGTAAAATAAAAGTAATTGTATTAATAAACCAGGCGCAGTAGAAGACTCAATACTCACGTTTAAGACGTTTGCATGTTCTCGCCATTATTGTGTGGGTTTTCTCTGGGTTTCAATTTTCTGGGTCTGAGTTTGACCTAATAGTGGTTCAATAAATTTTTACCAAATCTCTTGAATAAATAACATTGTAAATAATGAAAATAGTTACAAAATAATTACAAAACCAAGCTTACGTAATAAATAATTAGTTGCTTATAAATCACTAAAAATGTATCACACTACTTTTGTAAAACAATATGAAAAACATCTTTAAAACAACATTTTATTTCATTATTGGCTCAATTCTCTGCTTCCAAAATGTTATTAAGTAAATGTAACTCCATAAACAAATTATGAAAATGCATTTCAAAACTGGTATAAAGACACATATGTGCTATTACTGAATGTTTTCTTTGAAAGTGATTCACATTATGCATCATTTTTTTCACCGCATAGTCTCTAAAAAAGCAGGTAATGAGCTTCTACATCATGAATTCCACACAAAAAGCAGAAGTATATTACATCAAGTGGCGAGACACATAAACGTATACGACATCTCTCACAGTTTAAATAGATAAGAGAGCAAGACAAAACAATAAGATCTTGTCTGGTGCCCAATAAAGGTTTATAAGGCTTTTCCTAATGGCTTTGGAGGAAATGCTCTTAGATTCTGCACTTTCAGCTCAGAGACCTAATGGAAGAGTCTAAAGTTGATCTGTGAAACAAATAAATCTGAATAAATAGCGTAGAGCTGCCTTTAACGATTGATCTTGAGAGTTTGTGCCTCTTTAGTATCATTATAGCTATTTTTCAGACGAAGACTAAAAGGAAGTTTTTTTGAAGTATGAAAATCAAATTAGCATAGGTCAATGTTTTGACTAAAAAATGTTTTTTGACTTTACTCATTCTCCCTGTGTTCATATAGGTTGCACAAATTGCATTCTAGATATTCAGAGAGACTAAATTGACCACATGGTTTTGGGTTATGTATCTGTGTCCTGCTTTGTGATTGGTCAGCCACTATTCCAAGTTTTCTGCCTTCAAACTCCGAGATGGTCTCCAGCTCCACATGACCCAGAAAAGAATGAAGCGGAACATTTGAAAAAAGGACTACTTAGATCATGAATGCACCAATGGAGTACTAGGGTTTCTATCCCAGTGAGACAGAACACTGGACAGAGTCAAGATCACATGCAAAAATAAATAAATAAATGCATAAATAAAATGTCTTAACTTCTGAAACTCCTAAAGCATTAAATCTAAACATATTTGCACTAAACTTCAAAAATCGTTTTTGATCCAAAATGTAACTTTGTTTGAAGCCTACTATTTAGACACAATTGATTGCGTCCCGTTGTGGCCTACAATACAAAAATGTAGCATTATAATCATTCAATTTTTGTATATAAAGCATTTATATTAATTTGAAAAAAATATTTTAGGTCATTTTACTACATGAGGTAATCAGTATTGTTAAAACAAAAATTGGTTAATAACATATTGAAATGTTATTCTTTCCATTTTATATTCCACTTTGCTGAAAAATACATAAATTAGTCTTTTTGTGGATACTTTCACACACTGGGTGACCTCCTCTCTTACTTTGGCATTAGGTTTAGCCTCTTTACTCTAGCATTATTTTCACCACGCCCAACCTGAACCCCGCTATTTCTGCTTGCAGCTATTGGTATGTTTTTGTCTGGAGCTGCATTCAGTGTCTAACACACCGCAAAATAAAATTGATATTTCAATTTTAAAAGGAAGATTCTGTAGAGTCCTACAGATGATTTGAAAGTATAATCCACTGTGTTTACTAAAACAACTGTTGCAGAAAAGATCCACAAGCTAAAACACAGCACTTGCTAAACACGCATCATGCTAAAAAAACCTGAAGGTAAGACGTGTTAAATTGGAAGACAGTGAATGTCAAAGTCATTTCTCCAGCAAAACTACAGCTTCTTTCTACCTGGAGTCTTTTCATTCGTCTTTGCAACCAACTTTAAAGGCAAACTGACCTCGGTGGGCTCCAGGTTCTCTCCATTCTTCATCCATCTGTAGGAAGGCTTGGGTTTCCCAGTGGCCTTGCATTCCCACACCAGAGAGTCGTCTATGGCCTTCTGCACATCCTGCGGCTTCTCAATTAGCTGGGGGGAGGCTGCAACATTCAATAGCACAGGCGATGACTGCACGGAATTACTTTAACCTTGATTATTGTTTTGCAGATATCCTTCAAAGAGGAATTACATTCGGGTTTGCCTTGAACCGGAGGAAAAGTGCCCTTAAAAAAAGCCCGTAATGGATTCATTCTTTCACTCGGATGGGTAACACCATCTGTATCTGTGTCGTTCTAGGTGTGGAACCATAAAGATCTCTATCGGACACCATTAGGGTCATTTAGAATTCATTGATGATCTTTCTGTATTAAATGCTTGGAAATTCTATAAGTATCTGGCCGGTGCCTTAAGAGCATTGTGAACATATTTAAACTAAACAAAAAGCTGCTGGAATTGATTTCTAGATTTTAAAAAGGGTGTTTAAATTGCTCATAACATGATTTGACAAATCTTAAGGTGGCACGGTGGTGTAGTGGGTTTTATTAGAAGCTCAAATCTTTGAATGGAGTTTGCAAGTGCATGTCTGCGTGGGTTTCCTCCTGGTCTCCAATTTTCAGCTACAGTTTTAAAACACAAATACTAGAAAAAATGGAGACTGGGAAATTGAACACAAGTGTGAGTGAGAATGTGTGTCCAGCTTTGTGATTGGTTGAACCAGAAATGGAAAAAGCGTCAACGTTTGGATGAATATTTTAAGCACACTAAGGCTTTAGCTTCAATCCCTCGGGAAGACATGAATTTGGTCCATGTTTGACTAATGCAATATGTCACTTTGGATAAAATCACCTACTAAATGTATAAATGTAAATACGTATTCCTATTAAAACCAATAACCTTATTATGGACATGCAAGGACTCACTACATTCAATAAATATGGATCTGGAAAGAGAAAATGTCCAGGCCAATTTATTTCCAAAAAATTAACATATTTAAATAGAATGTTTATTTTATCAGTTTTACCGAACAAGGATCTGCCCGTTTCCCTTTAGATCTCTTAGTCACTTAGTCTTACACAGTCTGGGCGAGTATTGACTTCTAAATGCACTGTTTAAATGAGAGTAAGCAGTCAAGCTCTGACTTAGCCGTGTCCACAGGGCAAACCATCACTCCAAACATTTAATGCCCACAAGTCCAACTTTAGATAAATGAGGCAAAGCGCTAAAGTCATTAACGCTGAAAGTTTGTTTAGTGGCACTTTTACGGGACGAACGTTTCTAGATATTAAAACGTCTGTTTTGGAAGATTCATTCAGAGAAAGCATTTTCATCAGAATAATCTGACATTTTGTTATATATGATCTGATATCTTGGATGTAGTATAAACATAAACGACCTTTAGTGTACACACACAAAAAAATAACAATAATACATGTGTATGCGTGTGTGTGTGTGTGTGTGTATATTTGTGTATATATATATATATATATATATATATATATATATATATATATATATTTATGTATATATGTGTGTGTGTATATATGTAGTAACAGATAATTACTTGATAAAAAGGGATGTGCGTATACTTACAGCTTTTAATACACACAGAAAAAAAAGCATGCCTTCTTTAATGGTTCCTAATCAAAACACTTTGTATTTTTCAAGTGAGTGTGAGCATTACACGCTCATTAGAGACGCACAAATAAAGAAAAGCAATTGGAATATTCTCTGTGCGTTTGCTAATCAAGCAGATGGAACAGCTCGCAGGGTCTCTTTTGCGTTGCAGCTGCCACTGGTGCTAGTAAACATGATCTACACGTATCGATCCCTTCATTCCGCCGCTCTGCTGATGAATGTTGCGTAGGCCGAATTCCACAGATCTTGAAATATGTTGAGCACCTGGCTAGTGGAGGAAGCAAATGATGCTAATCGTGCTAAAATGCTAATATGCTAATCTAGCAAAAAAAAAAAGTCGGCCAGAGCTTTGATTCGACTAAGTTAGCGGCTTTGTGTTAGAAATGAACAAACATAATCGTGGTTTCACAAAAAAAAATGCAGGCTATTTTGTCAGGCAGCCATCTTGGCAAACTGACAAAATACAAACAGCATTTCTGAAGGAAAAAAAACACCGCCTTTTTTTTTAATATCACCCACCAGCCACTTTAATCAGGCATTAAAGGTCGTTTTAATCCAATTTTCCATTGGCTCTGATGCCACCGCCTAATCCAGAGAAAGAAAGACGATACGGGAAAATCAAGAAAAAAACAAGACAAATGATTCTAAATATCAAGTCTTTTCATAACAGCATGGCGCACGAGACGAGAAAGCCGTAATGAAACACGACTACGCCCACAAAGGTGTGCCACACTGGCTGGAATACAATCTATATGAATATTCATGAGCTATTTGTCTAATTAATAGATAAATCAAGTCTGTTCTGTGCATCTGGAAACACATTTAGGAGCCCGTCTCTCTACATCCCGCACTGTTTGGAATTCAAACAATGGAACAACAGGGATAATAATACATTGAGGGATAGTCTCGGCGCGGAGTGTTCCAGTAACAGGGCCACTGGGCATTTAGATCCAGCGTTCCAGCCAGAGCAGCGTCCCAGAAGGAAGGGTTAAGTCCCACTGCTCTCTAGCAGACAGGTACTTTCTTAATAGCTCGCCATCTTGTATGAACAACGCCACAAAGCCAAGCCTGCAGTGAAGACAAGAGGTTGGGAACTCTTCGCTTGAAAGTCGATATTAAACAAGCTTCTCTTTGGAACCCTCTCACAATGCGCAATATAAATGAATAGAGCTTGCGTACTGTATATCCTCCCTCTTCAATTTTGATGCTAGAAAGGTAGGTTCAAAGAGAATATGAAAAAGTGTGTGTGTGTGTGTGCGTATTATTTTATGCTATGCTTTTATTTTCGCAATTTATAAAAGAGATTTTTACACGTTCAAATGAACATCGCAGATAAAAGATGCTTAGTTTTCAGAAGTAAAAAAAATAAAGAAATAAAACAAATTATATAGAAAAAACATATATAAAATGTTTAATTAAATAAAATTTTAATAAAAAAAATGTATATATTTTATTATATAATTTATATAAAAAAATTATATGTATATATTTACATATATACTGTATGTTTGTGTCTATGTTATTGCACATTTAAAAAGAGATATTTTACAATATTTTAATAATTTCACTTTGAATTCATTGTATAACAATGTTCACCTGCAGATGTTAAAAAATGATGTATAATATATTGGTGTGTGCATATTTTATTTAAATTCACACATTTAAATAAGCAATCTCCCAAATTAAATGCTGACCCTCTTAATGTTTCACCTTCGGATGTTTCAGTTTACACAACATAACAATAAAAACCTTTAATTTACAAAAGTGCAGTTTTCATTTGGAACTAAATTATTAGCCCTGAGAGAAATAAAACCGCAACAGTTACGGTTTTTCCTTTAAGCCTCCTGCACTTCTGGATTTATGATTCACCTGGTGTAAACCGTAAATCCAGTTGCTTAGAAAAGTAACAGCGTCGTAATATTTGAAAGGCTTTTACAGCTTCAGGTACTATTTAGTGTTACACGTGGCATCAAATAAGTCAATACTTGGTTAATTCTGAGGAGAAATGTGCCAACGCTCCACCAACCGTACACAGATTAAGCTCAGTAGCTATTTATTAAGCTGATTGCAAAAAATCCGATGTCAAGCCGGATCCAGATGCTGTTCTGGCCAGAGTTTTTTTTTTTTTTTCATTTTCCTGGCATATGTGGCCCTCATCTAAGGACAGTAAATTTAACAGCTTTGATCTGGAGTCAAATTGGATCCCAATCACGGTGCCATCTGGTAGATCAGAACACACACAGATAGGTGCACACACACGGTGAAGGTCAGGATCAAGGTCGCCCTGGCATCTTTTTAATCTGGTGATCAGACGTCATGCTCGTGAATCATTCTGAGGCGCGGCAAACACACAATGTCCCAAACTTACATTTCCGTTTGTTTGGTTTATGGGCTAGAAAGTCGCAGTGTTGCATCATGTCCTTTACTTCAACGAATGTGACATGCGGCTTCAGGTTTTCAAATATTCATGTAACCCGGGACAACCTACCGAAAAAAGACAGCTTTCCTTGCACAGAGTTCCTCCCTTTTGTGTTCTCAGCCACACACTCGTACGATCCGGCATCTTCTTGCTGGAAGTAAGGGATTTCCATGACGCCGCTGGTTTTCCGCACGTCCACTTTGCGAGAGAAGGCGACTCCATCCACTCTACGCCAGGTTATCGAAGGTACTGGACTGAAGTGTAAGTACATAAGTAAGTAATACGTATTCAAAAAACATCCAAAAACCGGAGAACAAATGTTTTTCCATAGACTTACTTTCCCAAAGCAAAACATTCTAGACGCACAGTGGAGCTTTTGGAGACCTGGACAATCTCTGGAAACTGAACTTCAATCTTTGGCTCATATTCCCCCATGATGCCTATAAAAAAAACGAAATATTCGTTCAGCATTCACAAGCTAAAATCCCAATTATTTCCAACAAAGGCAATTAATTATTTCACCTGCAAAATGTAATTCCCAAACTTATCGCTACATCGTTTATTTGGGTTTTGAGACGGAGAACGTTGCTATCTGGGCTTTTGCGAGGTGCGCTATCGGACTGACTGCTAAGCTGTCTGAGGGATTCAGAACCAACGCTTATCTCTGATGTCTAACACTGCTGGTTCATGTCGGCAGTGCCAAATGGGAATTTTTAAAGATAGGCAAACACTTTCTCCGTAACATCCACACTAGTGAGACATATATGTGTCTTTAAAATTGTGTCTGGAGATCGCAGCACACACTGTGCCGCCAACACACACACACACATTTCCAAAGGAGGGAAATCTTTAGAATGAAATGAGAGGATGAACACGTTTTGATGAGAGTGTTTGAAAGGATTTTTAATTCTAACTGACTTCCAGCTAATTTGCACTCACTCATCTTCCCTCAGGTAGAGTTTTTTGCTTGCTAAAAGAAACATTATTACATGGACAAGATACTTTTAGGTTTGTCTTTCAGGCAGCTTGTTCTCTGATTGGATGTCGCGTCATGGTCATGGAGTCTCAATGCTGCGTAAGGATCTAGATTCTAGAAACTAAACAAAAGTCTTCTGCCGCTATCTGAAAGGTTTTGGAGAACAAAGCGATCAATGATCAATCTGCGGTGTTTAGTGAGATTTAATCGTTTTAATTGTTTCAGAGCAAGATTCCCTCAAAGATGAACGCTTTGGAAGTTTTTGATTCCTCTCACGAGCTTCTGGACCTAAAGTCCACTTTTGTGCACCATACTGTGCAACGGAAAAAAACTTCCAATTAGTGTGATTCGTGATTACTAATAGATCTTGATCCCTGAATTTCAGGTCTTAGATGAGAACCCAGAATTTCAGATCGGAACTCAGAAAAGTCGGAAAGTCGGATGCTGGGATTAGAGTGGTATCACATGGTGTGTGTCCAGTCATAGCCTGAACCGACCTGGCCTTTCGTCTTCTGATCTTCGTCTTACCAATCTACACAATCAAACAGAAAACGTACGATGCCATCGTCCACAATATTCAAAGACGTTTCTGTAGTGCACATTTTCAAACCTGCAAATCTCAACCAACAATTAGATCAGCCAAAGACAAATGACCTTTCAGTCTGAGGGCCCTTTGAAAATGCCAGACTACATGCAGCAAAACATGCTGCTGCATGGGAAGAATTGCAAAGAACAGTGCATTAACCTTTCTACAACAGCTCGCTGCTTATTATATTTGTTTCCTTTTAGCCGTATTTCCATGAAAGGACCAGTGAGCCAGAGCGTGTGATGGACGTCCTTACCGTCCGTGCGTAATATCAGAGGCGTAGGTGGACCGTGGACTCGCGTCTTGGTGACGGTGTTGGTCACCACACAGGTGTAGTTGCCAACATCGGAGGCTTCGACTTTGGCGATGTAGAGATTCCCCGTCTCCTGAGAGACAAAGCGCCGAGAGTCTTGCTTGACAAAGGAAGGGTACTCGTTAAAAATCCAAGAGAACGTCAACGCTGGTGAGAAAAGAGAAGATGGAGAAAGGCGCGTCAACCACAACACATGGAGAAGAAAGAGGTCACCCTATTGCCCGGAAACCACATTTGCATAAACATAACTGGAGTACACGGTGACATTTCCTCTCTCAGCAGAGCCTAAATGGCAGATGTTGGCTCCGCTCATGAATCTTGCGCCTCCCTAGAGTTGCTAAATTAGCATTGGGGCTACATGCTAGGGTGAAAATTAATCAGCCTGAGGAGGTTTGTGTGGCTTAGGGGGTGAGAATTAATGACGGGGAAGGATAAGCAGTGCCCTGTGATTAGCTGGCTCCTAGTCAAGAGGGAAAGAAGTCCTGTGTAACCAATGCTCAAAAATCCAGAGCATTCGTTTGGTCACCGGCCACTTATCAGATGCTCGTCGTGGAAGTGATCAGACAGCAGGAAATGAAACGCTAGAGGAGAACAACAAGCAGTTAGAATGATAAAATGCTACAATACGTACGCAGGAATAAAACTAAAAGGGCTTTGAAGAATCGCACGACTCTCAATCGCTCGAATAGCACTGTTGTTGACTCATTAAAAGATGAAAAAAAATGAGTAACACCATAAAAATTAAGGAAAAAAATGAATAAAAAGAAAAACTTTGCACGTTTTCTGAAATTAAGATCAATTTACGTATTTCCTATTTTTAAAAGAATTACAATTGTTCGATTGGTTCATTAGGTACATGTTTTTTACAGACCGGACGTGGTCCAACATATACTTTACTTTACTTCACTTTACAGTCATTTGGCAGACGCTTTTATCCAAAGCGAATATACATTTGCAGTGGAACCAGCCAATTTCCACCCAACGCAGTACGTTTTGGCAAACCGCAATAAAAGATTACAAAGACATCAGTTCCAAATTCCAAAACTCAATAAAGACACAAAAAAGCATTTTTCTTTAGTTTTCGAGTTTTTGACATTTTACACTCTGCATCAAACGTTCCAGTCATTCTAAAGAATGCCTACATTGCATTTAACATATTCTCCTGTATTTGGTTCATGTCATAATTGATATATTAATTAACTTCAATACTTTTTAAAGGCTAAAGTTTTTCAATACTCCTGGCAAATTTGGCTTTAAAGTCACCTTTTTTTCAATAATGTACTTTTTTTTTGTCCGGAAATGACACATTCCTCAGAACAGCTTGGACTCTTTGGAATCTATGATTTTCTCATAGGCGGTGACAATTTGCAAAGGGTATGAATAGATCTGGACATGGCACTTTTTGTTCAAAAATAAATTACAGCTGAGAAATATGTTTTATTCTTTTAAAAAAAAATCCAGTTTCATTTTACATTTTTTTTTGCTAACTTTTGTCACATTGTGTTTTTTTTTCCTGGATCTAATATATAATAACAATACCATATAATAAATATGCAACTTTATTTGATACTATACATTTAACTATATAACATAACATATACGCATTATAAGTTATGAAGGATATACAATTAACTATGAAAAAGGTAAATGTTATGAATATTAAATGTTTAATTAATAAAATATAATTGAATTAATATGATTTTTGCACAATTATGAACCTCTAACAGTTCAACTTTTATGTATTTTATTTTTAAAACTTTTTTTATAAAGTTAAAACTGTTGTAAAATCCCCCAAAATAATCTGAATCATAGCCCTTTGGAAATGTGTGAATTTTATGGCATTATAAGATATGAAAGGAAAACAACTATACTTTTGTTGCTGATAAAATTTCCAAAAACCATAATTCCGAAATAAATTCCCAAAATGTTTTCCGCAAAACACTCCTGATGTAAAGAAACCAGGCTCAATAGGCCCAAATCACTTCTTCACTGGCTTCTACACCTCTACTTCTACACCAAACAACCTATGACATTCTTTTCTATGAACCCCAGCTAATATTGAACAATCTGGCATGTGAACATTTACTCTTGGGCAGTCGATGATAAATCCATTTGTGGGACGTTCAACTCCAGCCAAGGAGCCGCGTGGCCCAGCAGCGCTTTTAATCGACAGACGCATGGCATCTCCCTGGCTTATCCCAATCAAACCCACTCGCTCCTCAGCTAATTAAGCTAAACAGTCTTGGAGGATTCCTGCCCGCGCACTGGTCATTTATCACAGTTTGATCTGATCCATACCTGTAGGCTTCTCCGCTCACGCACATTTGAATGGATTTGAAACGAGTTAAGTCGTAAGCCAACATTACAGGAGTCGGTCCTGATGCAACCATCACTGTGTGTATTAACTGTTGAATTGGAATAGATCAAATTTAGATGTATACTGTTGTATATGCAATACATTTCTATTTATGAAATGCTATAGATATGTAATAAATATTTTATGAAAATATCCTTTATTTAAAACGTTCAAACTTTTGAATAATACATCAATTTAATAATTCAATGTAGTCTTAATAATAATTAGAATTAAACACCCTCACGCACTTTTAAATGTAAATATTTGCTTACATAATGCAGTCTTTTAAATCAATTTTTTGACATAAAAAATAAATCTTTATTATTTTTGCATCTAACCATCAATTTATTTATTCTACTGATTTCTCATCATACTATTTTATTGTTTTTTTATTTTATTAAAAATTCTAACCTAATTGTATCATAATTATTTTATTATTATTACTAAAATTATTATTTTTAACCAATTGTATTTGAATTTTTACCCAAATTTTACGCAAAGCTGACATGCAAAAAGAAATGCCATTTTTAAATACCATAGCTCAGTACATTGTACAAATAGAATGTAATGTGATACAAAAACAGCTAAAATGTAACGTACAACATCGTTGTCCCTTGCCGTTTAGAAATATTACAAAAACAGTTCCATCTGGTTTTACCTCTCAAAACTATGATCTAGAAAAGATGATATATGTTACCAAGAATGTTCCACACACTGTGAGAGACATTCAAGGTTTAATGTGAAATATGATGTGTTAGAAGCCAAGGCTCTTCACTTTGAAGGGTCCCTGGAGGTGAGCGTCAGATGCTGACAAAACTCAAGTTTGCTTTATTCCAAGATTGCTTGGCTTGAAAAAATTCCAGCCAGGAAGCAAACGCTGAACGCAAAGCGCAGGAACGTAGGCCTATATTGTGCAGACTGTGCGTGTATGCGGTGGCTAGCACATGCTGGAAGCGTTTCACTTTCTAAAAGAATTGCAGAAGTTTTGGATAATAAAGTATGCACATATTTATAAAAGGGATGAATATTTATTGAATGTATAGGTGATTCTGCATTTTCATTTTGCGTTGTAAAGTTACAGAAGTTCTGTAGAACTGATGAAGTTTTACCAAAATCACATCCAAACCAATATAGAAAATACTGCTCTATTGTTAGAGTTCAGTTAACAAGAGCGTTCTATAACTACAGCAAAATAGTATACAATTTACGTAACACATAATCATAATAATATTATTAATAATAACCATACATCATCACATTAATGATACAAAAAATACAAACAATATGACAATAATACAACAATAAAAACAGCAATAAGATGACAATATTATTGTTGTTAATAATAATAATAATAATAATGTATTTTAAAAATAAGGAAATGTATGTGTATATACAGTATATATATTAAATATATATAGTATATATACACTGGCGGGCAAAATTAGAGAACAATGTATGAACAACTACACAATTCTGAAATAATGTTATCTTCACTGCTCAACAGTTGAAGGATTATTTGTCCTGTCTATACCGTGCTACCAGAACACTTTTTCCAGAAAATAACTAAGGCATTTCAACAAAAACCTTTATTTTGCAGAAAACACACTGATCAAAATTAGAGAACACTTTCAGATACCCCCCAGTTATTGGTGTTAATCTGCCACCAGGTGTAATTTTCTGCATTATTTGTCAATCCCTATTTAATTGGCAGCCTAACTCCCAGTTTCACTGATTCTACAAGATGGTGGGCTGTTCAAACGCGACTGAAAGCCTCCGACCGCAGTTTGTCCAGATGAAGGTCAAATGGATGTCTTTATCAGCAATAACAAGACACGTTGGTCGTTCCAAATCTGTGATTTTCAGAATATTGAAACTTTATGACATCACAAACTCATTTAATTCCCCAAAGAAGGCTGGTCATCCACGAAAGACAAAAACAAAAAAAGGACAGGATACTGCGGAGGATCTCAATGGGCGATCGTTTCCACACTGCAGCTGGAATTGCTCAGCAGTTCTGCACTGAACATGGTAAAGATCTGTCTCGACATACAGTGTCTCGATGTTAAAGAGCATTTGGACTATAAGCCCACTTTGCAGTGACCAAACCTTTCATTAGACAATAGAATCAAAAGGCTACACTAAGCTTTGTTGAGGAGCATGTTGTGTGGACAGAGAACTGGTCTAAAGTTCACTTCAGGGATGAAAGTATGTTTAATTTATTTGGCTCTGATGGGAAATGTTATGTTCGACGACAAACTGGAGAAAGACTGAACCCAAAGAGTGTAAAGAAGTGGGTGAAAGGTGGTGGAGGAAGTGTGATGGTTTGGGGCATGTTTTCTGCAGCAGGTGTTGGGCGTCTTATACAGATACATGGCAGAGTGAAGGCAAATGTTAATCAGAACATTCTGAAACAACAAATGATTCTTTCCATGAGTTCATTACCCAATCAGCCCACAGTGTTCATGCAGGACAATGCTCCATGTCACACAGCTACACGGGTAAAGCCGTTCCTTGAAACTGAGAACGTTGAAATAATGTCATGGCCTGCAGAGTCCTGATCTCAAACCAATAGAGAACCTCTAGAAGAATCTTGGCGACAAAGTCATGGCCAAAAAACCCACTACAGTCAGTGAACTGTGGAGGAGACTGAAAGAAGAGTGGACCAACATCCCACCAGAGCAGTGTGAGAGACCAGTGCTGTCCTGTGGCCGCAGATGTGCTGAAGTCCTTCAGAGCAGAGGCCTGCACACTTCCTACTAATTGTTGACTGTTGTAACCTTCAGAATATTTTGTTATAATCTTTTTCCATGCAACAGTCATTGTTGTTCTCTAATTTTGCTCAGTGTGTTTTTTGCTAAATAAAGTTTTTTTTTAAATGCCTTAGTTATTTTCTGGAAAAAGTGTTCTGGTAGCACGGTATAAACAGGACACTGACTCCTTAAAAAATTTTGAGCAGTGAAAGACATTATTTCAGAATTGTGTAGTTGTTTATACATTGTTCTCTAATTTTGCCCGCCAGTATATATATATATATATATATATATATATATATATATATATATATATATATATATATATATATAATTGTTATTTGTTATATATATATGTGTGTGTGTGTGTGTGTGTGTGTGTGTGTTTATTGTTATATATAATATAACAACAAATCCAATTTTTTTAATTATTCTTGACCCAATGACACTGACAAAGAACATGGGCTCCATAACAAACAATCGAATCCTCTTCCTCTTATTAAGTAACAGTTCTAGCAGCCTGATAATAACACGCCTCGACCATTCCTCTCCTTCCAATTACGCGAAAGCCGAGGAACAACATTGCTGCTGGAATTGTTTAAAAACATCTGACTGTGATATTTCTCTGTCTGAAGTAAGGAGCCATTATTACAAACATCAAGAAACGAGGAGAAAAGACATAGCTGCGCACAAAACAAACCATCTATCACGCCGAGCACAGGTCTCGCCTCCAATCACGGCGAGTCATTCATTATTTTTACGCTCCGTCATGCCTGGAGCAGGAAATAAAGCTTTATGAAAAGATGCACATATCTGGCTCTTAATCGCGCATTATCGATGCGAGCGCTCTTGACGAATTTTAATAGCGTCGCAGCTGCCTGATCATTGCCTGTTAATAATACATACGAGACTTGTTGTGACAACAGCATACATATTTAATTCATGCGCCTGGGATCACAACTGACTGCAGATTAGGAAATATATTAAACGGTTAAAAGTGATTGATTCATAATCTAGGCCGAGCGGCGGCGCAATGAGAAGAGGACGCAGGATCGAACCTGGCCGGGGATTTTCTGTGTCGCAGCTTTCTGGTTTTGACAGAGTTTTCTCGGTTCTGACATACACTGTACAAGCAGTTTGGAGTCAGTTTATGAAAATTAAACAAGAGATGGTGTGAATTTTGTCCTGTGATTTTGTTTTCCTAGCCACTGGACATTTAAGCAAAATTACACTGGAAGAAGTAAGATTAAACTAAATAGAGTAGAATAGTTTATATTACAACAAACAGAGACTACAAACACTGACTGGGTAGCTTAGCTTAGCACAACCTGCTATAAACGAGTCCAATGTGTCATCGCAGAAATATTCGAAACAGTCGAAAATGAAGAACACGGGCAAAGAGTAAAAAAAAATCCAAGGAACAGACACAATCAAAACGCTCGGCCGCTGTACGGGGGATAATAATCCTTCCTCTTCTGATATTTTTGGGGGACGAGACACTTTTCCCACGAGACGAGACACTAGGTTCACGAGATCGAGACGAGACGAGATTTAGATTTTTTTAAGTAAAAAAAAATCTTTGACAAATAATATAAGGAGAGCAAGATTTTATCTGTATTTTATTTAACTAAAACATTCAAAACTGTTGATGCATTTCACTTTTTATATTGAATTAACAAAATAAAATCTTGAAACAAATAAAATCTGTGCCACGAGATCTCGTCACACCCCTAATATTTATATATATTAAACTAAATATAACCTGAAATTTTATCTACAAATTCCTGTATTTTGCAACTTGTGTTTCTGGCAAAGCATCAAGGATAGGCTTGTCAACTTGAGTATTGTTTTGCAAATACAAAAAAACTATTATGTGGTAAATATAAAAATGGTAAATTATGAAAATTATAAAAAACTATTTTAGGGAATCATATCTTTACAGTATGTAAAATATTTTACTATACATTTTCTTGATACATTTATATACACACACACACACACACAACATATTAAATATTAATTGCATCAATAGTTGTAAAAAGTGAAAGTAATACGTATTTGGCACTTTTAAGCAATGCTTCATAATAATACTTTAGGTTCCCTAATAACTCGACTTCCTCCTGTTATCCATTTTAATAATTACCAACCCAGTTTGTTAAACATTTTAGCAAATTAGAGTGCAGCAGCCTTAACAGCTTCTGTCAGGATCAAATATTTCCCAACAAAAAAAAAATCCATCTGCTCTATGAATACATTTAAAGCGGCGCCGACATCTCCGATAATCCCTTCCTTAGAGAGAAAGTATTAACTACTCATGTCTGCCACTGACCGGACAGTTTAGCGGCGAGGCCTGTGTGGACCATCTCGGCCCACCAGAGGAACCAGAGGAACTCTTTGCTAAGGGCCTTTGTGAAAATTACCTCCATTTTTTCCCTCTTCTCTTAACGGATCTGGACGGAAAACCCGCGGCGCGTGCCATCATGCCCATTGTTAGCATAGAGGAAGCCATTTGAGCCGCACCTGAAAGGCCCGTTCTCCATCAGGAAATGGAGGTTAGGTGAAACCGATTCCCACTGCAAACATTTTTATCGCCTAATAGAAACACACGTCTCTGTTATGAGGGCAGAGAAGCTGGCGAGGGCGAGGTGGAGGTGGACGCGTGACTGATCCGACCTGACGGCACCGTACGATTTGGGTCTACGCTGCACATTTCCTGAAGTCTGCCGTGCTAACAAACGTTTACTCATACCCATAATGCCGTGCTGAGCAATGGGAATGGGAATTTGTGTGAGCTGACAGCTCCGATCAGATCTCCAGAACACTCGTCTACTTCAAGCCGAATGGACAGACAAGGACGCCGGATGATAAAACAAAAAAAAAAAATGGAGGGCATGAGACGTCGAGATGACACCTTGTTGCAGATAAGCCTTTGTAGAGAATCTAAAATAGCTAGAAGCCAAGAGCTCCGCTGTTATTAGTATCTTCATCATCATCATCATCATCCTCATCACCCTATTAACACGGAGACTTTGTCCTTGGTTTGACTGCTGAATTCTGTTTCACGCATGAGGAATTGGGGAAACAAATCGTGAGAGCGTTGCTTATATTCATTTTTAGAAATACAGTATAAAATCCATCCAGTAAACACACACAATAAACAAGTAAACAAGGAAAATAAAAACAGACTTGTGTGTTTGACTGAAAGCTCTTCTTTCCGTCTCTACACTGGCCATCTGTCGCCCAACTCACAAAGTTTTACTTGATTTTGCAAAATCAGAGAAAAATCAAAGTGAACTAAATGATAGTTAAAACTGCTTGTAATTGTACGAGAATAGTCGGTTTTATATTTTTTGGCACTGTGCTATTGCCTTACCACTGTACAATATGAACTATTTAGAAAACAAATGAATGAGTAATGAGAGAAATGTACAGAAACAAAACGATAGATAGCAAAAAAGACAAGAAGACAAGAAGAGAGATTGAGAGAGGAAGCTTGAAGCAATCTAAGCCATAAACATGAGATTTGTAACATTTCAACTTGTAAAATTCATAGCTGGAAAAAAAATAATGAACTTAAAGTGCCAACATTGTCACAACAGTCCACATAATTACTGTCAATGTTTTATTACTGTGAAATATGCAGCATAAATAGTTTGAAGCTGTGTGTTTAATGCAAACACATTGTAAATATTTGGTTAGTAAACATGTTTTTTTTAGAATTGTAAAACACAGAAAGAAAAAGATATTAACAATCGCTTTGCTGTTGATCCACTTGCCAGAAAAGATTACTACTCAATTAATTCATTCACAGCATGTCCAGATGTTAAGTCGTAGTGTGATAAAATAGCATGTGAATGATGACTTAATAATCTCCGCAAAAAGATGGCTGCTTCTTTAACCGTTCATCATCTATTTAAAATCACTCATATTGTACAGAACGATCAGGAAAATATATATAATGCGTAAAAGTATGGATACCTTACTGTAAAAATTACTGCATTTCCAGTTACGTCAGAGATTGCAAAAAGACGTAAAAGTCGTAAAGTATACAATTTCAAAATAACTTGTGTATTTTACTCGTACTGAATTTAGGCTCAAAAAGCACCAACAAATGTGAAAAGCAGGAAACTCTTTAATAATGAGATTGTAGAATATAGAAACTAAATTTAACACCTATTTATTTTTAAACGTCAGAACAGAATACATTTAAAAAATTCAGTGGGAGTCAAATTCAAACATGTAAAAAAGTACAATTTACGCTAATTTACGTTCACGTGAATTAGCTCATAAATAGCATTCACTACCTTCAGCACCCTGCAGATGGCGATATCACCTCATCCACCCAAGAAATTAACCACGGTAGAAAAGATGCCGACTTGTCCCACACAATCACAATGTAACGAGTAACGATAAATGTCCATTCAAATGTAGTAAAGAGAACATATACTCATTCAAAAATGTAGTCAAGTGGAGCGTAAACATTACAAAGTACAAAGTAGCCAAAAATACCTACGTAAAGCCCATTTACTCAAGTACTTTATACAATTGCCCAGAAGTTCCCACAGGGGGCCACTTTAATAAAGAAATCTAGCATTCTGGGCCCCACTTTGATCTAAATGGTCATACACATTCTATACTCATAACTCATGCCTCTTTCATGAGTTTATTTTTTTAAATAATTCTGTTGAAGCATGGTTGAAAAACAATGTCTGACTTTCATTAGTTAACATTTATAGAATTTTTATTTATTATTACTTTTGTCAGATTAAAGTTATTTCTGTCACCATTGTGAGTTTTTCTTTCATTGATCGAAGGGTACCAACAATTTTGTCCACGTCTGTATATAAGAAAAATCACAAAAAAAATAAACCACACCTAGTCTGCATTAGCAGTGTGGAAGTGCAAGGCAGCCACATCACTCCATCCTCCTTTCCTTCTTCCTAGACAGTGAATCACACGCGGCTCAATGGGCTGGCAGCGGGTGGCATACGGCAACCACGGGCCAGATGTCTTATGCCTCCCCTGACAGTGGCTCTGGCTCCTGACACACCAGTCCTCCACACCCCAGCCAGTCGCTCAGACCCCAGAAGGAAATGAATAGCACAACTCCACACTACTCGTTTGTTATTGTGCCGCCGTACTGATGCTAAGCGTGTTGAGAATGCTCGGGGAGAAAGAGATATTCATATCGATTTCCACATCACCTGCCTCGGAAAGTTATACTTTCTTTAAAAGCTGACGTGAAATGAGAAACAGCATTGTAGGTGAGCTGAATATGGAACTGCGGATATATCAATGACGCACGGCTTCGAGGAACATAACTTATAGTGTGTTTCTGGTGTCTTAGTAGCGCCATATTCACGCAGTAAATCACTCTTTAAAACCACTGCAAAGCCTTGGGTCACTATTGTCGAGATTCCTCATTAAGAGAAAGTATGATATTTGAAATATTGGGTTATAAAAAATATATACACACAAAATGGCCTTTGTTGCATTGTAAATCGAGTTCTCGTTTTTCCCTAAAATTCGAACCTACAACCTTGATGCTACGAACTGTACATCAAATTGTAGTAAACTATAGGAATGCTTAAATTGAATTAGGTATAAATATAAAAAAGTGCTTTTATGGGTAGACAATAGATAGACAATTCCAGACAAATATATTGATCAGTGGATAGATCCTGGCAGACGGAGAGACAGATTGATAAACAGAATGATAAACAGAATGATAAACAGAATGATAGATAGATAGATAGATAGATAGATAGATAGATAGATAGATAGATAGATAGATAGATAGATAGATAGATAGATAGATAGATAGATAGATAGATAGATAGATCGATCAACGGACTGATAGATAAATAGATAGATAGATAGATAGATTGGTTGATTGATTGGTTGGTTGATTGATTGATTGATTGATTGATTGATTGATTGACAGTGGGAAATGAACAACCATATGAACACCAATACATTCAAATGGTGATTCTCTTTTTAGAAGATTATTTCCCCTTCAGTCAATCTCAAGATCCTGCCTGTCTTTACTCTACAGTCATGTTATTTCTGAGGACAGTTTAAAGAATTCAGCAGATGCCGAATGAAGAAAACACTCCAGCATATCCAATGCGCGCGACACCAGCTCTGAAAAATCCGACGTTTTTGTCAACCGACATCAATCAGTTGTTTAAAGCGGTTTAAAATGAGACAACCCTTACTAGTCTGGCAATATGAAGACACTGTCTCCGTGTTTTATGTCTGTGGGAATTTTATTGTAGGGAAGACGGTAAAAAAAGCCCAATTATTTATTAAACCAGTAAAATTCAACATATTATAACACAGAATTAAGCTCATTAAATCTTCTCACATCTCTTCTTCAGTAACAAGTCCAGCTTCACTAACTGTAATACAACATATAATTCTAGTTTTACAACAAACGAGTCAAACGGTGCCTTGCCAGTTTCGGTAGCTGCCAGGTAGAGAAATGAGACACAATTAACCCTCCTACGAGCTGGCTGAGATTCAGTCTCTTTAGTACATGATCAAGAGCTGTGAGAGAGAGAGAAAGAGAGAGAGAGAGAGAGAGAGAGAGAGAGAGAGAGAGAGAGAGAGAGAGAGAGTTTTTCAGTTATTCCCAATTTGCTGCAATCATACATATTATACAGTATAATTACATTACATCTCAAAGTTTTCATCCATTTCATCTATTTAACACAGTTAATTCACTTTCTTCAAGTTTCCGATAAGGCCTTATACATGTAATAATAATAATAATAATAATAATAATAATAATAATAATAATAAAAATAATTAATTAACAATAATGTTAAATTTTTATCTCATATTTCAACAAATGCCATCCTATTTTTTATGTAGGTGACCTCACAAAAATAATTCTGTAATCTTAAATCTATTGCGTAAATCTGATATAACAAAAGTGTCATTGCGATATAATCCAGTGTTTAAAAATCCTTACACTTGGGATTAGCTATTGCTAACTCTAACGTTTAAAAGCTTTTGTCACAAATGTACAGATCCAGGGAAAGCTGCTGATCTATGTTGTAACGAATAACAATGTTGCTTATTTCTATCTATCTGTCTGTCCATCCATCCATTTGACTTGCATATGGATTACAGCTTGACTCCATGTTTGCAAAGTTTAGAGTCACTCACACTTTACAAAACATAAGGATACAAACTATTTCAAAGTTTTATTATAAACAGATGTGCTGTAAAAGATTCTCTCGTCCTAGAAAGAACAGAGCAGTGTCGACACTGCAGCAGAGGAAGACTGTTAGCCGTGGATTGGCACCAGTGAGCCGCTTCTCTCTAGGTTTGTTAACCAAAACGTGTAGCAATCATGTCATAGTTTGTTCAATTACACTGTAATGACTGGAGTCCGGACGAGATCCATAGCCAATCAAAGTTTATTAAATTTCTGGGCGAATTCGCCAAGCCAACCAGGACTGCAACTACAGTCTACGACAACGATGCAAAAAATTAAATAAATAAAATGCAAAGCGTGTATAATAAAAAATAAGCCAAATAAGAAAAGTCTTATTTATTTAAAAAAAAAAACTCAAAACCTAACACCTCAATAATGGAGGAACATGAGGATGAGCACATAGACTCCTATCAAGTTCTCCTAGAGAGTCATCAGAAATAATTTGGTTCAACTTCATCCAGAAGTTGAGTCGACTTGAAAGCACGGCAGCTGGTTGTCTTACGTTTTATTCCTCAACGTTTTTTACAGTGCACCTATTGTGCACAAGCACGGACAGATCATTTACCCTAACAACATTTGACACCATTAATAGGCAGTCAAACGACATTCTGCTGGACTAATTGAAAGAGGCCGTCAAAGTGATGGCAGTGTTAATGAACATGTCACGTGTGCGAGGAAAGTTCAGCGAGGAATCTCATGGAGAAACGGGGAGAAGCATCTCAGCGTGGATTAAACGCCTGACACTGCAGGGTCTTTGTGAAACACTGGAGGAGAAAGGTGATTCATTACCTTCAGCCCTGCATCTCACACCGCGATTCTACATGGAAGCTCTAGGTGAGGAACACAAACAGCTCCATCTCAGGAGAGCCAGCAGGCTTGCCTACACATGTTGCTGGAGAATGGAGATGCTTGGGGGAATAAATGATGTGCAGATTGAACAACCGAGTGTTCCAAGACAATGGAGGCCAAACTCTCAAGTGGAAAACGGAGGTGTAAATGAAATATGAAGACGCCTGAAGCCCTACTGACCTCCAGAGTGAGGAGGAGGACCACAGAGAAGAACCACTCCTTGCCCTTCCCGGACAGATACTGAACCCCGCTTGTGGGTTTTGAAGTTTTCCAGGTCTGGAAAAAAAGAGAAAGGTCAAAGGAAGTTAGTATATTCACAACCATTTACATCATTCCTTCCACAAACTCTGTTTCATGCTGAACAATCAGTTGGTGTTGCACACAAAAACCATTGTGTGATTTAAAATTATTCTATATTTCAGACATTTCACAGTATTAAACAATATTTACAATACAAGACTTTAATTCTGATGACTTTTAGGCATCCTAAATTTCAAACAAGAACACCAATAGAGTGAAGTCAAATATGTAGTATGTTTGTCAATGCGACCACTAGGGACCGTGCCAAAAAATACACACCCACATTGTAGTGAACAATTTGTCAATTAATTAGCAGGTTTGTTGCTTCACCTGTGTCAGGCCACCTGTGCATCATGTCACTCACGTGTTAATTTCTCCCACCTGGATCTGTTCTGGATTGTTTTATTATTTAAAGCCTCGTTGACACTTCCTTCTGCTCAGTTTGATGCAGGTAGGTCTTGTTGTTGAGTTAGTCTTAACTCAAGTGTAGTTATCTAGTCTAGTTCTTCTTCATCCAGTCATGGTATTGAGAACTATTCTTGTCTATGCTTGTTGAATTGGCCATGACTACGAGATTCTAGCCATGTAGAATCTACTCATCTTTCCCAAAGTCATGCTTTTATTGCAGTCAAAAGTGTTTATGGTTTATAGAATTTAGCTAACAGTTTTGCCCTTTGTGGCTTTTTGTTATGCTGTTTGTAAATCTGTAAAACTACAGCCTTTCCTCTAAAATTGGTTTGCCAAATTGTTGTGCGTTTTCCTTTCCCAGGGGATCGAACCCATAACCACCGCTGGGAAAAAAACGATTGGTGTTAAACTCCTCGGTTGAAATGCGAACCCAATTGCAAATGGCACTACAGTAGAATGGCTTCGATAGAATTAGCGGGTAAAATAAAGCTTAAGGGATTTGAAGATTTTACATTTGTTGACAAAACGTTAAATCTATAATCACCGGCGATGTGGTTTTATGACAGTTAACAGCTAAAGGATAAAGAAAAGAAAATCAATGGCTGGGTTGAAAAGAAGCTCCTGTCTGACTGTCGTGGTGTTTCACTAAGCGCCAAACACACTTGGCTGCTTTTAATGGCTCCTAAAGTTCTCGGGCCCCATCTGAGTTGCATTCATCACAAAGTGCAACGGCAATCATTACCAAGCCCTTCCAAAAAAAGCATCGGGAATAAAATTTCCTTTGCTTTAAAACTAATTTAGACTTGACGATTGACAGAAAACAATAACAAGTCGCAACAGCTTCCTGCTTGTCCCCCGTGCAATTTTTGCCTCAAATGATTGCGAAAGGTAATTCGTACAGGCAGATCGAATGCATGGATGAACGCTTTGTAGGGTCTCAGGTGGGAGCGCTTGAATCGCACCTCGTCCCGGAAACCTTTATTGTTGTCAGAAACAAAAATGAACAATTAGATATAGAAAAATGCCACATCTATAAGGTAAGAAGGCCTCCGTGAGGGAGAGATTGCAGCGTAAATGACAGTTTGATTAGGTTCAGGCTCTGGGAAATGTCTGGCACGTTTATATTCGGTGAAAATGCGTTTCACAAGACTTGTTTTTTGTCCAAATCCTGTTTGGATTTGCTTCGTGCACCTTTCTAGTTGATCCCTTGGCTTGAACTTTGGCATTTGCATGGTCCATGAAACACTTGGAGTCAGTTTTTGCAAGGTCTGAAGGATTCCAAAGGCGTTCTAATCTCTAAAAAGTTGAGGAGTAAAGAGTACTTGAAAACCATACTTGAGTAAAAGTATGATTTCCTTATTGTAATAATTACTCCCTTACAAGGTACAAGTCACCAATTCCAAAAAGGCGTCAGTAAAAGTCGTAAAGTATCTAACTGAAAAAGAACTTACACATTTTACTCATACTGAATTTAGGCTAAAAAAACACCAAGAAATGTGAAAAACAAGAAACTCTATTATCATTTTATTTCCTAATATAGAAATGAAATTTAACACCTCAATGTTTTAAAATGGAAGAATGAAAAGTCAATCTTCAAATTCAAAGGTGCAAAAAGTGTAACCAGTACCTTCAGCACCATGCAGATGGCGATATCTGCTCATCCACCAAAGATATTAAGCACGGTAGAAAAAGATGCCGACTTGTCGCTCACAATCACAATGTAACGAGTAACGCTAAGTGTCCAATCAAACATAGTGGAGCATAGAGTACATATACTCAACCAAAAGTTGAGTACATAAAACCTACCAAAATACGATTAGGTCTTCGGACATTCAATATTCCCGGGACGACTCTATTGAAACAATTACCGGACATACCAATAGTGACACTTAATAGTGCATTTGCGCAAATCAGTTTTAACCCGCATTAACCTTTCCTCCATTGCTACTGGTTCTGCTGTGTCATCTGGCGCACCGATGCAGAGATGAAGTGGTTTCCTTATGGGCTGAATCAATGCTAAATCTCCCTCACTTCACCCTAAACACCGGCCAGTGATTGGTTTTCCTTCAGGGCTGGATTTAAACGCAGAATTACAGTGCTTAATGGTTTATGAAGATGACTGTAAGGTCAGCCAGAACGTGGCATGCTGGCTGGCGCAAAAGTCTATTACCAAGCTTTGGCTAATTATTTCTTAAACATAAATTTCTTCTGAACCCTTGAAGCTAACAGCAATTTGGAACAGTGCTCTCTTATTAGGGGAATTCGTACGTATTTTCACAGATTGCTTGGTGACTGTTTAAGCCATGCGCACATCTGCCATTAGCTGCTGGTAATGAAGTCGAATTGCTTTTTGACTAGGAAAGAGAAGCCGAATCAATTAGCTGCTGAATTCACGCTGGCTATTTTATTTTCAACGGGCGATGAATACGTGAATTAAACTACGCTAAATTTCATTGAAACACATGCTGAATAGTAATCGTGAGTATTTGTGAGTTTTAATAGTGTGTCTTTAGCTTTCCAAATGACTTCCATGTAAACCCGCAGATGCGGCATGGGTGGCACGAGCTGATATTGGGAATCCAACCGCAAAGCAGGAAGTGCTAATTGGCAATCTTGTTGTGAAAGACATTTCTTCCTTGGAGCTTTTTAATAAAAACTGGTTTCGAATTTCTGCAAACGATAAAAATGTTTCAGCTTAGCCTGATATTTTTAAGCAAAATGTAAAACGCATTAAATAAAAAGAAAGTTTCAGTTTCTTAATATATTCTCAATATTTATTTTATATTATTAATTTTATTAACACATTTAATATTGTCAAAAATTGTTTCCAATTTTTTAATGCTTAAAATACAATTCCTAAAAATGCATAAGGGTAGAAAACAATAATGCATTGTTTCAATTATTATCTTACAATATACAATTATACTAGCAGTACATAGCAGTAAGTCAAACAAAATTATAAATATCTAAAATTAAATAATACTATAATATTTGAACAAAATAACATTTATTTTCGATTTTAGCATTCTAAATATGATTTTTGTTTATACATAAAAAAAAACATGATACAAATCTACATTCATTTATTATACAAAATTTAAAGTAGAGCTAAACTAAACTAAACTAAACTAAACTAAACTAAAAAAAACAAAAAGTTAAAAACACAAGCATGAAACAATGGAAATCATATTTGGCCCCAATACAAAAAAAGCTGCAATATTTTAAATCCTGTCTGGAGCTGCACAATTTTGGCAAGCAAACAACCAGCCAAAAAGCAAGCACTCATGATTATCAACCCACCGGGTTTTACCTCGGGATGATGGGGAGGGAACAAAGGGCTGGACTGCCACTTTCATGTCAATGAAACACGGGATGTTAGATAAAAGCCTAAAAGAAGCCATGAAATAGAGAGCCTACAAGAACAAAGTGGACAAACATTCAACATCTAAGGTACTGAATTAATTAGAGACCTAAAAAAGACACAAATGTCTTTTTGGCTAGTTTTTGGCAAGAGATAAAAGCCGCGGGGATTTTGAGAGGGGACATATGGCCGTTCGCAGCGAGAGCGGAGACCAATAGTTTTGGAGGATTGCAGGAGGCTTCCATTTATTGGACGACCAAGGACTGAATTTTGATCTCGCCATCAACTTTTTTTTTAGGAGACACTAAATAAAGCAAAGAGTCCATTGTTGTTTCATGTTTTCACGGGGTCGTTTTCTCCGGGCCTGCAACAGCTGAAGGTTTCAAAAAATATATTGAGTTGGGAAAAAAAAAAAAAGAAGAAGAGTGCTTTAACAAATGCTTCTTTTCATATAAAGAGCTGAAGCCATGCAATTTCCCGGAAGAGATGGAGAGAGATGGATGGAAACCACTCGCTCAAAGTCGCGAGTTTAATGAAACACACACGTGGGCATTGCCAGCATTGGGACTGGTGGTGGTTCAGAAGTTGCTCATTGAGCCTTTTCATTTAAAAGAACAATATCTGTGTTAGATGACACAAATGTGGTAAAAGATGATTTTCTAGTAGTATACAGCCTCTGTAAAAATCTTTGGGACAAAGTTTTGAACAATCATTATTTTTTCCGAATTCTATTTCTATAAATATATCCCAATTTTCAGACTTTAACATTACTGGGTTACAAGGAGCTGAGCCAATCACAGCAACTCTGCACCTCTAGGCAGGACACACCCTTAACTCTGTCCAACCAATCAGAGAACAGACCACACAAATTCACACTCTCACTCCCAATGGGCAACTTCTGACTGTGATCCAAACACTGTTGTTTATAGACTCCATTTCCCATGATCCCCTGTTTTTCACCCTTTTTTTTGGTTTTGTCTAGACCTACCAATATATATACATATATATATATATGTATATATATAACTGTATGTGCACGTGTGTATTTGTGTGTGATACTTGGCAGAACATAACATTATTAATGATTTATTTAATAATATAATTGTTTATAGTATGAATATTATACACTACTCTACTCTAAATTATACATGATGTAAAATAAAGCATGAATAAATTCCCGAGAAATCAAGCAATGGTGCTT
Source organism: Paedocypris micromegethes (assembly GCA_028031935.1). NCBI lineage: Eukaryota > Metazoa > Chordata > Actinopteri > Cypriniformes > Paedocypris > Paedocypris micromegethes. The sequence continues at coordinate 28,314,055 of CM051495.1, read as the reverse complement.
TTACTTCTCACCTCCGAGAGCTTAAACAGTTTTAAATACTTAATATAATAATCACTACAGGTACTTTTACCTGATTGATGAATGATGACAAAGGCAGCTATGATGCATTATTCAAACAGGCCTTTCATTTTCCAGCACTTCACTTAAACATTTGAAAGGAGAAAAGGAAAAAGGGAACACTCAACTGGATCTACAAAATAGATCTGAAAGGTGTTTACAAGGATTGAATGAAAGCAGAATTTCCCCTCACCGTGTGCGATTTGAAATGTCATCATAACGTATGTCTCTACTGAGACTTTATGAAGATAATGGAAATTCGCAAAACTTTCTCTGAAAGCATGAAGACGCAAAAGACAACCACACTCGCTGTGAAGAGTAAGATGTTTGTTAGAATTCCTGTGATTGAAAAGACACCAAAATCTCTTTTTATAATAAACATTGACCAAAAAAAGGAATGGTCATTGAAATTATACAAGTGACATTAAGCTGGAATCCACCAGATAAGATAAAACCAAAAAGAAGACGAGCAAACACATGGAAGACAGAGTTTAACAACCAGATTGAATATAATCAACGGTTGTAAACAAACTCTATTTCCCATAATCCATTTTTTTTTTTTTCAATTTCCCTTTGTGTTTACAGGTGTTTTTACGTCAAGTTTGGGCCCAATTGGTAAGTATTTAGTCTAAAGTTGGGGCCGACAGGGACTTGTGGGGACCCCAAAACTATGAAGGCCTTTTTAAGGGTCAAGATGGAATTTTGGGCTGAAATTAGAATTATTCGGTAAAAGAGTAAAAGAAGGGATTTTTGGGGTAAGAGAACATATTGGTTTGTATGTAAGTCAATGATGGGACCCCACTATGACATAAATACAAGTGTGTGTGAGTAAGTAAAAAAAAACACTTTAATTGCTCTTCCAAGTAAGCCATTTTCATAAAATGACAAGATGTCGTTTATGTGGAATATGATTAAGACACCACCTCTATCAGTAGAGTTTTAATTAAAAACCTACCGCAATTACTAAAATGAAATTACTAGATTTGGGGTTGCTGCTTTAACATTTTCCTCATTTACCAGAAATTTCCAGACAACCCCTTTCCTGTCTACTTAATTCACTTTCATTCACAAAACAAACATTTTATCTGTGTCAATAAAAGTCTCCATTTTCACGTCTTAAATCGTGAAAGCAAACAAAGGCTCCATACAAGCCGACACAGAATTGCACTGAATACATTTTAAGAGACATAAAGCGGCTCAAAAAGAAGCAATTCACATTTTTGAGATGTAAAAAAAAACATTAAAAAGATGATTGACTTTTCTTTGAACCATAAGATTAAAATAATACACATCTTTTACAAAAAAAACTTTTAAGTAATACTGCAAGCTTCTTTTTTTTTCTTCAAATAAGTAATATGTTATACAAAATATCGCGGATTTACTGTATCGCGGATTTTTTTTCTTTATTACATATATTCGCGGATTAATTTTTTCCCGACTGTATCTCGGCGGAGAATGCTCGCAGACCGCCGCCGGACGCGTCTCACCGCGGAGCAGCGAATTGCTATGTCGGACGTCTCCCTGCGACCGCGGCCAGCTGTGGAAAACCCGTGTGGAAAGATCCTCTTGTTCACGCCCTTTGAAAATGAATTTCTCCGCTGTGATGAGACGTGCAGTGGGGAGATGTTTGTTAACATTATTTTAATAAAGAATACTACTTGAAAAAAGTGTTTTTAAAGTATGAATAAGTGTTAAATAAATATGTAAACGTTGTTTCTCCACTTCGCGGAAATTCACCTATCGCGGTCGGGCTTGGAACGCATCTACCGCGATAAACTAGGGATAAAAAGGGGATTACTGTATACCAAAAGAGACTGGCACCAGAGGTTCTCCCTAGGTTTTCTCCTCTCACCAGAGAGGTTTTGTTTTCCTAGCCACTGTCGCTATCTAGCTTGCTCTTCTGGTCATTGACCATAGTCTGAACATCGATGAACAATGGACATTTTTCTTTTTTACCTGACAGTTTTTTCCTAAATTTTGAACACTGATGAACAATAGACATTTTTCTTTTTAACTGATTATTTTTCCAAATTTTTTAACACAGATGGACATTTTTTTTCTTTAAACACATTTTCCCCCTAAATCTGCATAACGACTTTGCGTTGGTCTGGAACTAAGAAAAGCACCATGTAAATAAACTTGAACTTGGTAGTAGTTCAGAAAATGAATTGATATTTAAATCCCGTTTTTTTAGGTTAAAATGTTCACTAATCCAAATATGCTCACTCTCTTTGATCGTCTCAGAGTGACTCCATCGGGTGAAGCTAGCAGAAACCCAGTTTGTTGCTCTTATTGAATCCGTGGACGTGTAGTTAGATCCCTCAAGAGTTTCAAAAGCGACTTCTCGGCTTCACCTTTGTGAATTGCCATGCACAGCGTCATCCCCAACAATTTCTCCAGAATTAGACACCAAATTAGAAAATATCCTGTCTAATAACATCAGCTGCCCTTTAAATTATTCTCTTGAACCCGCAGCACTCCATCATGCGGCGGAGTTAATTAAGCTATGGAGAGAGTAATAAAGAAGACGGATGTGAGGCAGTCAGAGACACGTGCCCCCTCCCCACGACAACAACTGAAGCCTGGTAAGGTCAGAGACGGACGATTGATGGATCTGTCAGCCAATCGTCATATGATGACAGTGGTCTTTCCCCCTGTAGAATTGGATGGTTCCCTTCCAGAAGTGCCTTCATCTTCAGTTGGTGGCCTTGATGCAGTCAATTAGGATTCAATCGGAAAGGCTCATCTGTTACTGTTATTGATGCCATATGCTAAGACGCGTTGGTCAATCGCTGGAATGTTCTTTCGTTTTTTTTTTCTAGTTGGCAGCACCAAAAGGCCACAAGTGCTACAAAGCTTATACAACACATGCAATAACGTGTGAAATAAACCAATCGTTTGATTCAAAACCAACACAGTTGTGATCCATTGGTAGGAAGTTAGACCTTTCACCAAGGTGTTATAGGTTCGAATTTCTCAATGGGTTCTTGAGCAAGACACTGACCCCCACCTGCCCCCCAGACATCACAGCTTTGTGCCACCCACTGCTCCAGGTCCCTTCATTATGTGTGGGTAACTTCATTGGACGGTTTGAAGAAGAGCCCAATTTTCATACGGTTCCCTAGTGGCCATATTGACAAACTCACCAGATTTTAAAACCCAGCACGTTTGGTACCTAGGTGCCGTGTTTGTGCAGTCCCTGAGAAACGAGAAAGTGACTTACAGGCAAAGGTCAGACTGGCCTCCCTGCTGACAATGGTACCAAAGGAATTGGAAGCAAGGCACTGATAGGTCCCAGCATCCTCGTCTTTATTGAGATGGTTGATGCGAAGGTTACCTCCGGAAAGGCTGTGGTGGGAGCCGGGTTTGGGGCTGATGATGGTGCCATTAAGTTTCCACCTTTGAGGAGAACAAAAAAAATCAGATTTTCAATATAGAGAATACCGTATTCTTTGGAATATAAGCCACACTTAAAGCCTTAACAATTTGCGTTATGCCTTAAAATCATAAAAAATGTGTGTCTTATATGTGAAACAAGAGTTAAAAATGTAGTTTATTTAGAAATAATTCGGTGTGCAGTGGCGTAAAGTCCTGGAGTAAATGTACTTCTTTACTTCACTTTTATGTTATTTTGGCTATTTTGTCTTATACTGAGTATCAAAACTATAAGCAACTTTTACTCTCTACTTGACTACTTTTACTACGCTACATTTGCTAGCAAGTCGGCATCTTTTTCTACCACGGTTAATTTCTTGGTGAAATCGCCATCTACAGGATGCTGAAGGTACTGGATGTTATTTATGAGCTAAATCGTGAATTAGTGGTTGCACTTTTTTGCACATTTGAGTTTGACTGAGACCTAATTTTAGTTCTTTTGTTACATTTTGCAACATTGAGTTGTTAAATTAATTTCCATTTTTGGAAATAAAACCTGAAACCTTTTTTTTACTTTTCAGGGTGCTTTTTTAGCCTAAATTCAGTACAAGTAAAATACTTGAGTTCTTTAAAAACTGGATAACTTACGACGTTCACTCAAGTTTACTCAAGTCTTCTTGAAGTTGATTACTTGTAACTTGTAATTAATTATTTTCCACAGTAAAGTATTTGTACTTTTACTACTAAATACGTACTTTTCTTATAGTCTAAACAATACACAGTACTTTATTTTGTTTTTTTTCAAATGCATTTATAATAGTGCGCGTGTATGCATGCGTGTGTGTTGATCCATTGCTGACAACAGTGTATAAATCCACCCTGGTGAAAGAATAGCGATTTCATAGTCAACCAGTGAGTTACTGAGCTGCGCTTTTATTATTATTACACTCTAGAGTAAAGCACTTAGTACAGTACACTAACTCCAAGGGAATTGTCCTCGCAATTAGTGCTCTCCAAATTGCACTGCTTAAAATGCAACGGCTAAATGAAAAGCAACCAGCTGTAGGCCTGATAAACCCCGTTCGTGTTTTTCTCTCTCCACACAAAAGATTAATGTCCAAAATGGCAGAGCTTGTGACCATCCATCTTGTTAAACACAAAGTCATAAAGCATCAAACAGGAGCTTTATCACGGCAGACGACCAATTAAAACAAATGTTTTTCAGTGAGCACCTCTATATTCCGCAGCATGCCATGTGATTACCAGAGAAATCTACCGGGATTACTGAAGGATGTATTCGTTTTAAAAGACAGGCGACGCTCTGTGCCTTTAAACCACCTCATTAGACATACAGCTTACTAAACATTTTGAATTTCAGAAGATTTCCTATAGATTTCTAAGACACATGAAACACTTTTTTTTAAGCTTCAAACAAGACTTTCACCCTTTCATTTCTGATCTGCGTTTCCATTTCTGGGTCACGGGGAGATTGAGCCAATCGCAGCAACTCTGAGCCTGAAGGCGGGATAAATTCCATGGATTGGTGGCCGACCAATCACAGAGCAGGACACAAATTCACACTTTCACTCACGCCTATAGTTCAATTTTCCAGACTTCAATTGTCCTGACAACATTTAAAAAAGGTATTATTTATTTTTCAAAAGAGACTCTCAAGCTTAAAATTTCCCTCACAACGGATTTACATCTTTTTTTATGTATCGGTTGTTTAGGAAAGTAATTCTGTGGTACGTTTGCAGTGAACTGTGTGTAAATGGTGTTTGCAGCTCAACATATTGCTTTCGTTGTCCGTTTCCAATTTGTTTACAGATGCTTCGGATTTTCCTAAGCAAAAACAGAATCCGCCTAATGTTCCCGAGCGTGGGGTCATTTACACACACGAAAACTCTTCACACCCGGATGAAACGACACACACTCTGCAAACATGAGAAACAACTAAATCAGAAACAAAATGGAAAACAATGCGCCTTTTATGCTTTGGCAATAGAGCGGGTGACGAAAAAACGATCCATAGTGACAAAAAAAAACGAACATTTAATGACGATTTAACATATCTTACTTAACAAGAAGCCGGAACATAATGGTGTTTAACTGCCAACTGACAAAAAAAAGATGACCAGTGATGATCACACAATCACACATGAAGACACAGGAGAAAAAAAAAAAAAAGAAAAAAAAACACATGTGACTACAACAACTGAGGTTTATGGGAGTTGTAGTCCATGACGTATTCTAATTACTGTATTTACACGAATAAAAGCACCAGCCTGATTTTTCAGGCAGAAAATAAAAAAATATTATTTTTTGTTCTGGCTAATTTACGTAAATGTATTCTTTAAAATACTGTTTTTTTTTTCTTTATTTAACAAAACTTACTTGCGACTCATATCACTTCAATGTTGTTTTACTTAAAAATATTATTGCGGTCAAAACTACACCTCCCATCATGCTTTGCTGCTCACTGAGTCTTTGCTAAAGTCTTTGCCGAGTCTGAGGTGCTAAAAGAGCATAGAGTAAAGCTGAAGGAGCTCTGTTTTTGTTAGACGTAAATATTAGAACAGTGAAGTTTTTCTCTGTGTAGCAGACAGAGAGATTTGATTGAGACAAAGTTCTTTGTTTTAAACTGTTTTCTGTTTGCTCCGAAGCTTTTGCAGCTACTGATCTCTTTTTCAAGCGCTAGCCTGTTAGCGTTTAGCACGCCGTATCTACCGGATGCAATATGCTCTGTCTGTTCAAATATTAATGAGCGTTTTCCGTTTAATCTTACTTCTTCCTGTGTTATTGTTAAGTGTCACGACGTGTCGAATGGTTTTTTATTTCTGTTATTGTGCTAATAAAAACTCATATGCACGTCTACCTCCAGAACCATTTAAAGAAATGAGCGCTTATGTTTACGTGAAAATTTGAAATCGGAGATTATAAGCACCCCGCAAGTTTTTGAGCCGCTAAAATTGGAAAAAATTGGTAAAAAGTACTTAAAATAACACGCAATTCCTTTTCCTGCTCGTGCTAACGGAAATTGTGGCCAAACTACATCTTATGCTAACGTTAACGTTATGTTAGAAAAAAAAAAAACATCAACATCAATTATGCAAATGGGCTTTTGTTTTGAATTTTCCTTTGAAACGCTCCAACGTTATTGCAGTACTTTAGCGTCTAATTATATAAAACAGGCCTGAAATGTCATCAGTTATTACTAACCCACCCGTCCCTGTAAGATATGGAGATTTCACCACCTACAGTTCCCATCTTGGGTGACAAAACATCCATTCCGTGTCAAAGGCAGTCTGTGTTCTTCTCCTTGTGCTGGCTTTTTTGTCTCGCATTTGCATTTCACACCACGCAAAAGCCTCGCTCTCGTTTCATTGTGGCGGCCAAAAAAAAAGTAACAAGATTTCAAACGATCAATTATCAACATACAAATTAGAATTTTAGTACATGACAACGTGTCAAAAACTTCTTCTCTATATTATAAAAATGCCACTTCCCATCTGCCGCCGTAACTATGGCTACAGGCGATCTTTTAATTGACAATCCTAAGTTAACTTTACCGAGAGGTGATGCAAGGATTCGTGCCGACATATTCTAGTCTCCTTCATGTCTTCGCTGAGACTCTTTAAGTGAGGTAAAGAGGAGGAGTGAATCCGAATGAAAGGTTGTCTGAAGCTGGGAAGAAAGGGAAAAGTAAGGCGTGATAAGTAAGAAGAGGCTGCCGTCTCAGATGAAGTGAACCTGCCTGTACGATTTACAACTAGTTGTTAAACTTTAATTATACTGCCGATACGGCTTTCTTCGCTGGGTTTCGCAAAGCATCAGAGCAAGTGAGGTTAATAGATATGGTCTCTCAAGGGGCTTTACTTACAGATTTAATATAAATTGGAGGCTAAGCAGTATGTGTTTTGGAATATCAGATGGATGGCTCGGTCAAACGCTAAATTAAACGGCCAAATAATCTCACCATGGCTGCTGCGTCGGGCTTTGGGTTAAAAAAAAAATCACCTCAATAATAAACAAAAGAATTTCGCATCTGTCGCGGGCAAAAAACATGAACAATTTTAGCCGGCAAATTAACGTAGATTGGGGATTTATCGATTGTGTTGAGATGCAGCCATGTTTGGGATTGTTTAGCAGCTACAGCTAAGCTAATGCTAAAGCTAACGTTTGGTGTTTGTCAACTTCCCGTCTTCAGTTCTGCAGAATCATCTGACTTATTCCCTGAAGTTATTTCATATTTTATCATCATATGACTGTGTTTTGCTCATTTGTTCTGTTTGCCGTTTATAACTGCTTTTAGTGTTTGTTCTGTGGCGTTGGCCCGTGTTTCTATTGTTAGCCTCATGTGGCCGTGTTGCACTGTACTTTATTTTTTTTTTTTTTTTGAAAAAAATAAAACAAATTGTTTGCAAGTAATCTGTTCGATATAAATATGTAATTAAACTTAACGTGAGACTTGAGTTTAAACTTAATGTTAACTAGAGACAAGAGGCAATTTGCTAACTTTATTTTTCTCAAATCACACATCTACTGTATTAAGTTTTAGGTTTAAGCACTTCATAAAAATGTTCATCATTCAATAACCTTTGCAAAAAAAAAAAATCTGAATTCCGTAAATGCTCACAATCATAAAACATGTTGTCACTTAAAAAAAACAAAAACCCTTAAAAAAAAACCTGATTTTCTGGTTAACTGAGTTAAAAAAAAATTTACTTCATAAAAATTATGAAGAGCCGTGTCTGTTATTGACTATATTTTAAATTAATTGCTAACAATATATATATATATACACACACATACAGTAAATGTATTTAATTCAAAGAAGTAATATGGTTCCAGCCAAACTTCCTAGGTTTTATATGGTGAATTGGACAATGTCTGGATAAAAAATTCCATCAGATGGAGAAAGGAAATGCATTGCCACAGCTTGGGAGTCGTTCGGAAGGCAGGACCTAATGCACTTTAAAAGTGATGGGCACAAGGTCTGCCAACAGACAGCATCCATCTACAGCCTCCATGATTCAAACTTCCTGACAGGAAAAAGGAAGCTACTGATTAGCTTTTCCACTCAGCTTGATCAATTCTCTGAAAGCATATGGATTTGTCTTTCTCCATCACGGGGGGAACAGTTCATTTGATTCCAAAGAGCCAGACAAATCATTAATACAGCAAAGAGAATTGTGATTGATATTCACAAAGTATAAAAAGAGAAAGAAATGCACCGAAAAGAGACGCTGGTATTATTTGATGTCTCGTATTATCTGAAATTTGAGTAGGAAAAAGATTTTATGAGTTGCCTTTGAAGTACACACATTTGGCAGATGGTGCCACATTGTTTTACACATAAAATTGTTTTCGATATTGAGCAAAAAAAAAAAAAAAAAAATAAATATATATATATATATATATATATATATATATATATATATATTCTTTTTAACTTAATAGTGTACAAAGTGTTGTGGCAAAGTGTAACATTATGAAGTGGATTTTTATTGACCAGTCTTGCATCGTAAAATCAGTACAAATACAATGATAATAAAGAGATTATTACCTTAAAACTGTACTAGGCAGCAATAATCAAGATGTGAGATGTTTACGTATGTGTATGTTTATATGTAGATGTCATTAAGATTTTACTGTGAATTATTTTATAGGACCCTTATAGATTTAATCTTTAACCTTAAAGGACTTTAATATGAAAACTTTTTTAATATATGCTATAAAAAAAAAAAAGTAGATAACATACAATTTGAGAGATATTTATCATTAAAACAGATAATACCAAAATATGTGCATGTTTGAGCGTGATATATGAATTTTCTACATTTCTACTATTTATATGGGACAATTTGTAATAGATTACAATCATTTAGGTTTACAAGTTTGTTATTAAATTAAACTCCAAAAACCAAAAGACCCAATGTACATTTGTAGAATGTTTATTACAGGTTTAGTAACTTTGTGTACTATTATCAGTTTGGAGGGAACACATGTCTTAGCCTAAGAAAGAAATGCTTAATAAAATAGACATCCCAAGAGACAAAGACAAAATCCTCTGAGAAGTTGTTAAGACATGAAGTCAGGATTTACATACACAAACTGTAATGCGTGTCTTTACTCTGCAGTGTAACCTGAACACAGTATTGATGCGGAGATGCATGTGGGAATTGCAAAAAGGAGCAAATACTGAAGCCGAAAGAAAAATCACTGTGTTCCTGCAATAGTCAGATGGCCACTACTCACCTATAAAACGGAGGAGGGTGACCTTGTGCTTCACAGCTAAAGACCACCTCCCTGTTCTTCTCCAATGAGTCCACTGGAAAAACAATGCTGCCCGGCTGCTTCGAGAACACAGGGCTCCGCTGAACAACGTCTAGAGAGAGAGAGGAGGGGGGGGGGCGGAGAGAGAAAGAGAGAAGCAACAGAGAGAGAGAGAGAGAGAGAGAGAGAGAGAGAGAGAGAGAGAGAGAGAGAGAGAGAGAGAGAAAGAGAGGGGTGGTGGGAGAGAGAAAGAGATAGATAAAGAGGAGGGCGTGGCAGATAGAAACAGAGAGAAAGACAGAGGGAGAGAGAAAGAAAGGGGGAGAGAAAGAGACGAGAGAGGGGCAGAGAGAGAAAGAGAGGGGGAGAGAAAGCGACAGAGAGAGAGAGAGAAGAAAAGAGAGGAGAGAGAGAGTGACAGAGAGAGTAGAGAGAGAGAGACACAGAGAGAGAGAGAGAGAGAGAGAGAGAGAGAGAGAGAGAGATAGAGATAGGGGGAGAGAGAAGAAGGTGGTAGATAGACAAGAGAGAGAGAGAAGAGAGAGAGTAAGACTAAACATAGAGAAAAGATAGAGAGATAAGAGGGGGGGCACAGAGAGAGAAAGAGAGACAGAGAGAGAGAGAGAGAGAAAGAGATGAGAGAGAGAGAAGAGAGAGGGAGAGAAGAGAGAGAGGAGAGAAAGAGAGGGGGTTGGTGGGGAGAGAACGAGATAAAGAGGTGGGGTCAGAATAGAAACATAGAAAGACAGAGGGAGAGAGAAAGAGAGGGGGAGAGAGAGAAAGAGTGAGAAAGAGAGGGACAGAGAGAAAGAGAGGGGGAGAGAGAGCGACAGAGAGAGAGAGATAGAAAGAGAGGGGCAGAGAGAGAAAGAGAGGGAGAGAGAGAGACACAGAGAGAGAGAGAGAGAGAGAGAGAGAGAGAGAGAGAGAGAGAGAGAGAGAGAGAGCATTAGTATGGTCCATTTCCTGTCACCCAACCTTCTTGCAGAACATTCTGGGCTGCTGGTGTTGAGCAGGCCGGTCCTGGTAAAGCATTAGAGTCAAACCACAAGCAGACAAAACATATCAATTAATTCCAGTAACACCAGAGCCACTGTAACGAAATCACGGCTGATTGATACAGAGCAGCAGTTAGAGAACACGTCCTCATCACCTCTGCGGTCAGAGCCGGGCCTTCGCTGGAGTAATGGAGAGCGAGTAGGTAATTAGATGTGTGGTAAGCTCCTCTCAGATGTGATTTCAAGACGCTTACACAAAGTGTCACACTAGACTTCTAGCGTTAAAAAACGTAGGACGGGCGACTGAGACAACAACCAATCACAGAGCAGAACAATCATTTAGGTTAATTCGGGCCGATTTATTTAATGTCAACTTCTGGACTTATAAAACATACATTTTGGTTCCAACTTATTGACGCTTTAGAATACAATTGTTGATATAATAGATCATTCATAATCATTTACACAATTATATATGCGTAAATGTATCTAATTTATATTAATTATTGGTATCAAATTATTGACCTCATTGAAAAAAAGACATTTGAACAATTCAGCCAGAACTGTAAAATGTGGAGAAAAATATATTGTAGTTTATATATTGTAAATAAATCATAATTTGTATGTTGTAAAGTGAAAATGGGAGTGGGTCGATTGAAACACAAACACGAAATTCAGTAAAAACGTTTTTTTCTACTGTTCTGTCCTTGCTCTCACAGTGTGTGTATAATCCATTTTCTGATCCACTTTTTTATTTCTGGGTCACAGGGAGCTGGAGCCAATCAACTCTGGGCTTGAAGGCAGGAGCCACACCCTGAATTGGGTGGCCAGCCAGCCAATCACAGAGAGGGACCCAGACTCACACTCTTATTCAGACCTATAGGCAATTTTACCGTATTTTTAAAAATGTTTTAGATTGAGGGAGGAAACGGGAGACCCTGAAGAAACCCACACAAGCATGGGAATAATTATATCTCCCGGGTTAAAGGTCAACACATGCAAAAGCTTCCGGCCATTTCAGGATCTAAATTATTTAATGTGGCTTCTTGAGCTGTCATTCGCTCCTATGTTCTCTAGCTCTATTTTGATTTTAAAAAGAGAGAAAGAGAGAAATAAAAGAAATAACTGCAACTTAGTAAATACCAAAACAATAATAAAGAAAAAAACTCAAAGGTCACACAACACACTAACAAGCGGCTGGATCCAGCATTTTCTCCTCTAACCAAGAACTTTAAATGTGTGTGTGTGTGTGTGTGTGTGTGTGTGTGTGTGTGTGTGTGTGTTATGACTTTTTAAATTGACCTGTAATGTCAGAAAAGAACAAGACAAAATATTACTGAAAATACAGTAAATTACAGTATCAAAAGGTGGTTGTTTTTGAATGTCCGTCATATTTAAAGCGCTCTCAATCTAATGTGTGTTTGCTTTGCTTCTTGTTAAAACAGATCGATTTCGAATCCCAGTTATAGCTCTATCTCCAATAATCTTTAAGTAACACTAAACCCGGCAATGGCTTTGCACGATTTTCCTTTTTAGCTGACAGAAGCAGCGCTTTTTCAACCTTTTCTTTAACCATCTGGTTCCATTCTGGCATGAGAGTCATTTTACACAATACAACCATTTTCTAATAGACAAAATGAAATCTTTTCTCTGCTGTGCCGTCTTTCATTCCAACTTGAATATCCTGCGACACTCAACAATATGTGAAATGGTTGGCGAATCAAATGGGAACTTGCTGCTCGGATAATGAAAACACCACAGCCTTCTTTCTACTCCATAATTGGACAATTTTAACAAGAAAAATAGTTTTGGAATGACACAGGCAACGTTTAGAACTCTGAGGGAAGGGACTTTTGTTTTTTAGCTTAATGAAAACATTTAAAAGCCTGTGAAATATGCCTTTGCCCTATTTGTACAATTTGCTAAGCAATTTTCACATAATTCCCTGGCCAATTAAAGCATCATCACATTTGTTTGCAATCTTGTTGGTGCCATGTTCTGATTTTAATATTTTGTCTAGTAAACTAGGCGCTAAATTGGCAAAAAAAAAAAAAAGACAAAGTTGTTTGGGGGAACGCAATTCATTTATGGCGAATCTGCCACGCAGTGTTTACGCTCTTCAGGGAAATCAACCTGTCTTTAATGCCGTATTACATGCACATTTTCACATAAAAGCCAATTTGGTTTATAAAAGCAAGAAGTTCTTTTTACCTTCCTTGTTTCAATCTTCACCTGATTCTAGTGCAAAGTAAACATTGCAAAGAATGTGCAAAGAAAAAAAATGCAAAACTTTCAATGATTTATTTTTTAATTATTATTTGCAATTCCCTATTGTTAATGTATAGCTGTTCAGCAGATGCACACACTCTTTAACCAATCAGAGCTTGTGGAAAATGCTGACCAATCAGAGCTTCACCATGATGTTAACTAATCAAAGTATTTCCAAGCTAATCAGAGCTTCCGCAAAATTTCAACCAATCAGAGCCTCTGTGAGAAGTAAACTCATCAAAACTTTTCAAAGATGTTAGCTAATCAGAGCTTTTTCAGAAATATAACCAATCCGACGGCTGTGCAAGAGGTTGACCAATCTGAGGTAATTGCATAATGTGTTAACCAATTAGAGCTTGCAGAAAAGGCGGACCAATTCGAGCTTGTTGAAGATGTTAACTAATCAAGTCTTGCACATGTTAACCCATCAGAAGTTGCACAGGATGTTAACCAATCAAAGCTTACACGCAATGTTAACCAATCAGAGCTTACACAAAACGTTAACCAATCAGAGCCTTTGCATAATATTAACCAATCAGTGCTTATGCATAATGTTAACCAATCAGAGATTGAACAAGACGTTAACCAATCACACCTGGTGTGAGATGTTAACCAATTAGAACTCATTTATATAGTATTATATATATTTTTTTTTTCACAATTATAACAAATTATCGCTGGAAAAGACAAACATAGGAACTATTTTGACTGAAATCATACATTTTCAAAAACTCCAAAATTGCAAGTACAAAACTCTTAAACAAATTGTGTGATTTAGGCTTTTCTGTAGATGTATATTGCACAGCCCTACACAAATGCAAGGGCGCACACACACACACATAGTGTATATTGTCATTTGTTATTAGCGAAGCTGGAAGCTCAGGGGCCAATCACCTGTACAAACACACAAATAGCAGATATATCCACAGGGCCCGACACACAGAACCAAACCTTTGGCAAGTCTTGCATCATTGCTGCATGACAACACTTAGCAACAGAAAACAACTTTCCAGGACAGTGTTTTCCCGCCGTCTGAGACAAAGATCAAGTTAAGCAAAAAACGTTCACATTTTAACAACAGCCGAGATCTTTAAGATGGAATGAAACGGAGGCTCTTTTTTTTCCAAGAGCAGGTGCATCCATCCTTCGGGATGAGCGGCCGGTTCAAAACTGCAAGAGCGCACCTCCTGTTCTCCAACCAGCATGTGTTGCCATCAAGCGCTTGTCCCAGTCAGTCAATTAACAACGGCTTCTCATTAAAACATCCCTACAGTGTCAAGAAAGACAAATGAAACGCAACAGGGGATTCAACGTGAGGCAGCTGCGTTTTTCTCATCAAAAGTACGCGATCGCGTTCAACATAATCGGAGCAGCAGAAGCGTTGGCGAGAGATTCAAGGGTGTCTTCGGCGGAGAGGAAAACAGTCTGTCTTGCAGTTTGAATAAAACATATGTCGATATATGCAAACCTGGAGGAAAGCGTCGAGCTAGCGCAAACGACAACAAAAAAAACCCGAGGAAAAACCAAGAGGCGGGTTAAAGAACAGGGCCAGAGGTGAATCGCTGACATCACCAATTAGCAAGGGCTTGCCTGCGCCGCCGCCGAGGGATGCGCTAGCTTTCACGCGGCCACAAGAAGCGTAATTGCGTCCCCAGAGATGGAGCAGGTGAGGCTACCTGGAGTGGAAAAATGGCTTCTGTTATCGCGAAACAGTCTTGGCTTTCATCAACACAAAGCTGGACGCCGCTAATACTGCCATCAATGGAAGGCAATGAAACGAACTGAAGGCTAATGAAAGCTTTAACGCAGTCTCTTGCAGGTATCAAAAGCAGGCGGAGAATATGGGAGATTATTTTTCACTAAGTCAGGAGGCACTTGAAATCACACGGACGCTGGAGAGTCTGGAGAAGGAAATTGATTACTTGGTGGTTCTGGCTTTCTTCAAAGACCAGATGGAAAGACCGGGCTGAGGCTGCAAAACAGCGACGGGGACGGGATCAGGTCCGAGCGCTAGTGCGGACTCAGCTGTGTCTCACTCGATGCTCTTTTTGAGCAGGAAGTGATGCTCTACTGATAGAGATGGGAAACTGGTGGCTTGGCAACCGGACACCGTACAGAACAAGCTGGTCAATTTTGTCTACAACTTAGACACCCGTATGCCATACAGAAAAAAAATATATATATATATGCGGAATATTTATACCTTTATTTTATTTTTTTCATATGGCATACATGTCTCTTTAACATGTTCAAATTTATCCTAATTGTAACAGTCCTGCTCAACTGCTCCACCTGGTGGAGAGTCGAGAATTTGACGTCACTAATTGGTTGCCAGGTGTTTGTAATAAAAGGTGACTAAATGCCTGAAGCAGTGGCTGGATATGGACTTTGCGACAATGTTTGGTAGTCCAAGTTAAAGTTTTTGGTTTTTGTTTTGTATTTCTTTATTAAATACTTTACATATGCAATCATAGTAGTTCTGCCTGGTTCTCAGCCGCAGAACGTAACAATATTTTGTACTTATACAAGGGGTGCGTACTTAAGAATCGGCCACGCCCATGACAAGTCTGTGAATGATTGGACAAGTCTGCATTTTTTGTAACGCGGTTAATTTCTTAAATACGACTTTTAATCAATTCTTTTAGGAATTAGTGGCTTGTACTGTATTAATTTTTACAGTAAGGTATTTGTACTTTAAAGAATTTAAATGTAACTTCATTTAATGTGGATTTGTGCTAGAAAGCGATAATTCAATAGAACCACCAGGCAGACCGCGTGATAGGCTCCAATCATTTAACTCAAGCCCCATGAATATTATTGCTTTAGATATCCAATAAATATCACAGACTGCCCATAAATCTGCCTCTAAGAGTTTTAAAGCCGCTCCGTGGATTAATCATAGACTGTCAATAATCCATTTGAAAAAATTCCCCATCCTCTACGCACTAACTAAAATCTGCTTCAAACTGTGCGTGATAATCACTAAAATCAGTAGTGGTGGCTTACAAACGCGTTTGTTGTTGATTAATGAGGTGTGAAAAAATTGATTTTTACAGATTCTATTTGATAATGATCGGATTAAAGTCTTGAGAAGAGAATCCTGGAACCAAAACCTGCGTGTAAAGACGGGCTTGAAATTAATTTCTACATCTAATAGACATCTTATAAAATGACGTTGTGCTTGATACCACTTTACTTGGATCCTCGTCTCCGCTTTGGCTTCCCATAACTGCCCGTATCCGACTCAAACCCCCGACTCTTGTCTACAGGGAGTCAACACAACTGCTCCTGTCTACCTCAATAGCCTCATGCAGGTCTACAGCCCATCTCCAACACTTCACTCTCAACCAACCACGACTGGTTGTACCATCACATAACAGTCTGGTGCTTAGCTCTTCAGCTTCCTGGTCCCACGATAGAGGAACTGAGCTCTGCACCGTCAGCAGATTTGCTCATCTCCCAAAAAAAAAAAACGAAACTTTTCCAACTTTCTGTCTTTCGCAGTCTAACTTTGCTACCGTTTCTATGCAGACTGTATTTTTTGGAAGGCACACAGTCTATTTTTAAACCGATTTAATTCCATTTCTTAAATTATTTCTTCTGTAGAGTTTCTTAGACCATCAAATAATCATTTATATATCATCGGCGTACGCAATGATTTAAATATTATGAAAGAAAGATGATCTACTATTACTTCTGTCAAAGAGTAATATGTGTTTTTATTGCTGTTATTGACAACCAGATTTTCATGGTTAACTATTTAAAACAATAAAATATCCAGAAAGAATTGTGAAAAAATCCGTGACTATACAAAATAAATAGAAAATAATATAAAAAAAAATATTATAATAATGTTAAATGACGCTAGAATTAGGAAAAATGTTAAATCAAGATAATAATGTTTGTCATGTTTCCAAAATCGTTTGACATTTTTTAACACAAACCAGATTTCACTCATAGGTAAAAAGAAACGTCTTTCATAAATAAAGCCTACAGATATAGAATCTTCAGACCTAAAGAATCCACAAGAAAACAAACCAAATGCGCACGATAACACAGAGCAACTGTGAATAGAAAGAAAAACACTAAAGCAGTTTTAAACCTCCTTTGCTAAAATCCCCTTCCGGAATCTATAGCATTCATTTCCACGTTCCGTAAGCCACGCGCCAAGCTGCTTTTCCTTGTTCACCTAGAAATCAGAGGTTTAAAGGCGGCAGATTTGTAGCCAGTCGTGTAGCAGCGATTCCCCTGTTCTCACACACGGCGATACCACCTCGCATTTTTCTGAAAGATATCAGTGAATCCTACTAGACGACACGATGAGTGGCCCGGTGAACTTTCAAGAAAATGTATTCTTCCATGCTCAATGAGGCCTGGAACAGACCCGATCACATTTGAGGGAAAGAGAGCGACAGAAAGCTATATAAATTGGTTCAAGGTCAGGGAACGATGAAAATGCTGCCCATACTGTTCATGCTCTGAGGGAGTCATTACACTGAATGGGATTCTGGGAGATGGGGCTAGTCCGGTGGCAAAAGGAATATCCATCGTTGCTTAATAAATGATGATAGAAAAAAAAAAGATAAAGTTATGAGCGCTTTAGTGGCATATGGATGTGATTTATCTCCAATTTTGAGAGGTGAATTGATGAAGCGGGCAATGTGTATTGTGATTCGCTGATTGGCTTTCGAAATGGATTCACACTGGTTTCTGATTAAAACCATCTAAATTAATTTCAAACATTTCAGTCATTTTGAACATCATTAATTTCAGCTATAATCCCTAAATAAATTTGACCCCATATGAAAAAGAAGCACCATGTGTTCTGGAACCTTCCAAGCAGATAATGGTAGCTGGCGTGAGAGATTCATTATTTCATGTGCGACTCGCATGAAACCTGTCAAGAACATGGCCTGGTCATACGTCAAAATAAAAATCAACCACAAAAAGAACCATTAATTGTGTTGAACCATTAAATTGATTTTAAGATCACGACTAGGTTGCTAGTCCCTTTCTGGTTATGCTATACTGAAAAGAGTTAGTACATTACGTTATTACATTAAACATTAAATTACATTATTACATTAAGGGTAATATTCCATTCATCTTCAGAATTGCTTTTTGCAAGGCTTGAAGGCGGGACACAACCTGCATTAGTCGCCAACCAATCACACCTGGACCCATAAAGGCGGGACACACTTTGCAAGGTTGGCCAATCAACCACAGCAAACTCTAGATCTGAAGGCAGGACACACCCTGCATTGTTGGCCTATCAACCAATCACAGCATAATCTAGAGACTGAAGGCAGGACACACCCTGCATTGTTGGCCTATCAACCAATCACAGGCACACCCTGCATTGTTGGCCAATCAATCACAGCAAACTCTGAACCTGAAGGCGGGACATTCGCTGCATTTTTGCCCAATCAATCACAGCAAACTCTGGACCAGAAGGCGGGACATTCACTGCATTGGTGGCCAACCAATCACAGCACACACTGGACCTGAAGGCAGGACACACCTTGTACTGGTGGCCAACCAATCACTGTACAGGACACACACTTACACACTCTCACTGACACCTGTGTCTAATTCTAGACTATTTTGTCGGCATGTTTTTGATCTGTGAAAGACCTAGAGGAAACCGTAAAGTAAAACGTTGTCTTTGTGCATCGTCTCACCGTTTCTCAACTAAACAATGTCTGGAAGAAATGCTTTTTTTTAATTTTGGCAAATTCATAATTGCGCCACACTAGGTTTTGTAATTCAATAGCCGGGCTCCTACACAAAGAACGATTTGTCATCCACTCGAAAGACAGGAAAGTACTTCACTTTGCCCTTTTTTTTATTCGCTACCCTTTTCTGTCCTCCTTCAGGATATCTTTGCTAGTTCCAGATCTCTGTCTGCGAGCAACACTTGCCCTAGGCAAAGTCTTTTGCTCCTCCCATGAGACTAAGAAACTTGTCTGGAAAAAGTGGCTGTCTGATCTGTATGAAACTACTGTCGCCAAGCCAGAGGGGGAAGGAAAAATACCAGCTACAAAGACCCAAAGGCAAATCAGCAAGACCAGAGTGCAAAATAAACGCATAATCTTGTAAAATAAATGCTCGCTCTTTCTCTCCAAATCAACCCAAAAAAAAAAAGGTTGTTAGGGAGACATGGTGAAGAATCACTGCAATATACCAGACACGAGCTGCGACACAGACGAGGTTATTTTCAGGATGTTGGCACAGAAATCTCCTTGATTTGTTTCATGGGTGACAGAGGATTTGCATTGGGCCAAATGTTGGGATGTATTTGCATAGAACGCTCCTGCCATGGTGACACCTTCTATTTTCTTCACAATTTTCGCTCTCACCATTTCTCGCGTTCACTCTAATTGATTTTTTTTAGTTACATGGTAACATGGAAAAACAATTTTAACAATATTATACAATATTATATGCCTACACACACACACACACACACACACACACACACACAAACACACACCTAAGTTTGGCCCCAAATGCTAAACTTTTAAAATACAGTGGGGTCCTTTCGACCCTTGTGGGGACCTTCAGCTTGGCCCCAAAACTTGTAAGTTGTGTTTGAGGGGCAAGATGGGATTTTGGGCTTGGGGTGGGGGTATTTTGGTGGTTGGGGGCAGGGAGGATGGAAGGTATTGTTTTGTACAGGTATGTAGATTAATAATGGGACCCCACTCTGATATAAATGCCAGTGTGTGTACCACAGTAGCAACCAAGTGTCAAGGATGTAGTTGGATGACATTGATGTAATTACTTAAAAAAATTCCAAAATTGAATTAAGCCCCCCACGTAACTATGCCTCCTGCTTAAGTACACACCATTTTCGTAAAAATTCCGGGCTCAGGAATAATTAGTTAAACATGTCACAAATCGTGCAGGTTTCTAAATGTATTGCGTTGAATGGCCAAAAGAAATAAACAAGAAATCTGATGCTAACAAGACCGTTATTCAACATGTGGGCGTGACCATATATAAGTGTGCACCTCCTCATTAAGTCCACACCTCTCAGGTTCAATTTGCATACTTAACTGAGAAGCTACTATAGCAATATAATGGATATTTTTTTTTAATGTGACTAAACAAAAATAAAAACTCTGTAAAATGGCACACATGAGGTTTATGACTGGTTTAAACGTGCAGGTTTATGGACCAAAACGAACGTCCGACCAAACAAATTTACGAAAACAAACACAAATCAATATTCAACAACACAAGCTTAGAATTACTACTAAACAAAGGCTGAAAAGACAATTCACGTGAACGACAGCAATATGAAATATATGTTCTCTCGCTGAAGCGTCTTTCATGAGTGTGTGTCTGCCTGAGAGATGCTGAGATTGACTCCTGCTCCTCATGTCAGCGACACGGAAGAAACATCTTTAGATGAATTGGATGAAAGAATCTTCCAGATTGTATCTACTTGTAATCCCGAAATCCATTAAAACTTGCCATGCAAATATTTATTGAACACATGCATTATATAAGGATTATGTGTATATGTGTGCGCACACACACACACACACACACACACACTCAGGGTCACCGTGATACTATAAACACAGCACTATAGTGAGAATGTGTGGTGTGAAATGTGATAATGTACGCAACTCGTCGATGTTGCACATAATGCAGAAAGACATATTCCAGCAATAAAAAAAAGAATATAGGAATAATTTAAATTATCCAATGTGACTTCACAGCTTTTTATTAAAAAATCACGGAGCATTTGGCCCTGTATTATAATTGCGGGCTGTTGTGTCAGCGCAGTTTCTGCCAGATAGTGTTTCTTTGAACGTGACGCCTCACAGAAGACACTGGCTTTATGAAAATTCTGTTTGCCGAATCCCCCTGAGCCGGGCTTTTACTGGTCGCAAATAACGTGGCGATGAAATGAGGGGTTTGTGCTGCTTTCTTGAGAGCTTCACACAGACCAGTCGAGAAAATAAAAGCACCGGACGACATGACCTGACAGTGAAACCCTTAAATTATCTCGGGACCTTAAAACGTTCCTACGTCCAGAAGCATCAAGAACATGGATTGTCTATATTGAGAAAATAAAAATTCTACGTAAAATAAAATAAAACGTGGCAGGGTGGCAGTGTGTAGCCATGTCGGAGAAGCTAAATGATACTTAAGTAGGTCGAGACCCGTTTCGGGCCTTTCTTTGCGGAGATTGCTTTCCTCCGGGTCTTCGGGTTTTCTACCACAGTCAAAAATGTGTTCATAAAAAAATGTCTGGAAAAGAGTCTGGAAAATTGTGAGTGAGAGTGTGAGTCCCGCTTTGTGATTGGCTGGCCAGCAAGTCAAGGTGTGTCCTATGTACGAGTTCCTGTGGAACATCTGTTAAATACAATGAATAAATGAAATACTAGTATTCTACACTACATGTTACTGTACATTGTTTAAAGATTGTAAGAAAGTAAAAGCTGCCGTAAATAATACCAATATAAAAAAGCTTTAACACATGTTTCTTTTCTAAATTTGTCAATTAAATGTAGAATTGAAGAAACTCTTAAGCCAATTGCATGCATTTTTCTAAACGTCTGATTATATAAAACAATTTCTAAAGGAAATTAAATAAAAAAAAAATTTAATAGATGTATAAAAAAATAATACAACCAAAAACATCATAATAATGTAACAATAGTTGAACAATACTTGAACAAACTTCCCTCGCTCTTCAGCAAAACTCTGTGTACATTGTTGTTGTTGTCCCCAATTTCTTTTCATTGCATCATTCTGTTTTAATCCGTCTCGGTGTGAGAGACCGAATTCACTTTGTCTTTTAAGAGCCCGTCCCTGATGGATAAATGTGCCACTGGGAATCAAGGCTGGAGTTTGATGACATATGCTCAACCAGTAGAACCTGGAAGATAGTAGTAAACATATTTGCATGTCTAATGGTCCATCTGATCTCCATTAGCTCCAAGCAAGTACAAATGGGCTTTAAACGCTTTCCTTGAGGGATTGTCTCGTTCCAGACGTCATGGTGGGATTTTTTTTAATAGACAAACCATTGCCTTAATTAATTCTTAGCTTCAACGGCAAATTAGTTGGACCGCTCTACTGCGTTCAAACACTTTGTAATATATACGTAGAAAGGCACTTCATAAAGATAGTTTGATCTGAAAATACAAAAAAAAATAGTGAAAAAAAAGTGCTTCATTTCTCCATCACTAAACAATTCAGATACAAGAAAAAAAATTCAGGCATGTATTGTAAATATTTTATGATTTGTAATTCACACTAAAGAGAACATACTATTAATTTTACAGTAAAATACATATTGATAAAAGTTTTAAATTGAGCTTTAAATACGATTTCTAAAGCCGCAAATACGTTTATATTAGTCCTAGTGGTGACTTATTGTACTTTTTAAAATATAGACTTTATTATGTTATTTATTATTTCTGAACTCGTTTCAAAATTTATTTGAAATGTTTTATATAGTAGGGTGATGTACTGTGTTTTCTAATTTCAGCTTTAATTTTGTGTTCGCCTATTTCTTTTTAAAAGATTTGACAAAAACACGTACTGTAAATCCTATTATGATTTGTAATTAACACTGAAGATAACTATTTTTTTACAGTAACATTTTCTTTTACAGAACTTTATAGTAAATTACATACGGTCATTTTAACACTTGTTTTGCTTTAAAATATAAATTTTTTGTTGGTTGTAGCAATAATAGTACTTTTTTATATACTACATTTTAATACATTAATATAAAAATAATTTAGCGTTTTAATCCAACGCTAACGTTCAGTTTTACTTAATTTTCGTTCTAATTCTGTGTTGCACATTTGGAAAAGGTCAAGCTAAACAGTTTCTTGCCAAAGAACAAAGAAGCTTTTTGGGAAACAGATACCAACAGCCATCCAGCATCATTGCACCAATGATGCCATTTCCCACAATGCACTTCACCACCTGCCCTGTCTGGGCATAATACATCCCCAAGTTCACAAGTGAAGATCCCTGTACTGTTTTCACATGGCACGTGTTGAAGTTGCTGAGAATACCAAGTGTTTTCTTGCTTCGAGTGTTCCGACCTAGGCCTGTTTCCCGGCCATTAACCGCTTCTGCCTTCCGAGACTCTGGCCTGATCTTTATAGTTATGGTGGACTTCTGCTGCCTCAACCTAAGTCCATTTGCTTTCTGCTCACACGTTTGGTAGAAGTTTGGCGCCATTGTTTTATTTACTGCACTCCAATCAGTGTGAGGAAAAAACCACAACTTTGATTACAACGCTTGATTTTCCCATAATTGTATGGAATCATTATTGTCAAAAACATCAAATGTAAATTAATAAAAAACAGAAGAAAATGCATGACATTTTCAATATTTTTTTTATTCTTCGCACGCAATCATCACATTACAACACAATACTTTTTATATTTTGTTTGGCTTTAGATATTTCGTTGTATTTCGGATTTTTGTGTCTCGACCTTTTGCACTAGTGGGGTGGAACTTATTCTGATTGGCTGGTGACATTGTAATTGGGGAAAGTGGAGGGGGGGTGTAAAATAAAACTAAAACAAAACAACAGAAAAAAAAAGTTTTGAACAAAAATGTGAAAAATGCAAATGAAAATAAAAAAATGAAACAACAAATAGTAAGCATTTTTGTTCGTTTCTGAATAGTTCACAATATATTGTTGGCCATTAATCTGATTTCAAACATTTACACATTCAGAAAATGAAAAAAAGAATGGCAGGTCCTTGACCAGAAAGTGTTGGGGGGTTTGAAACGCAACAACAAATTTGAAACAAAACAAAAGAAAAAAAAAGTTTAGATCAAAAATGTGAAGACTGCAAACAAAAATGTAAAACTGAACAAAAATTATGAAGATTTTTTCGTTTTTCGTTTTCGTTGTTCGTTTTCAAATATATATATATATATATATAAAAAAAAAATAATATATATATATATATATATATATATATATTATTTTTTTTTTTTTTTTGGCCGTTAGTCTGATTCCAAACATTCACACACTCAGAAAATGAAAAAGTTTGGCAGATCCTTGACCAGGAAGTGGGGAGAGTGGGGGGGGGGGGGTTAAAACAAAACAAACAATTTGAAACAAAACAAAAGAAAAATAAGTTTTGAACAAAAATGTGAAGATGGCAAACAAAAATAAAAAGCACAACAAAAAATATGACACAAGTTTGACAATTTACATATTATATTATTATTATCATTACAATTATATAATCATTTGGCCAATAATCTGATTCCAAACATTTACACCTTCAAAAAATGAAAAAAAAAAAAAAAGTAAACTAAATAATATAAAATTAAAAAAACCCCAGAGGAATCAGAATTCATGCAGGGTGTGTGAGATGCTAAGGTAGTAGTCAGATGCTAACCGGGTGGGCGATCACGGCGGAGTGTGTGTGTGTGTGTGTGTGTGTGTGTGTGCGCAGCAGACTGTCACCGTGCACCGCTGAGATAGAACAAAGAAGACGCCTAGCAGGGGATGGAGATCATTGCATCTTCCTCTCAGCATTCCGAGCAGTCGCTCTGCCAAGCCTGATCTTTTCAGGGGCAAACCTTCCTCATCTCTGCCATTCCGCAGGTTGCTGACCTTTCCTGTCAGCTCGGTGTTAAAAGGATCCAATGCCACACCAACTATCCAGCCACCGCTGACTGAATACAATGAAAGAGCGAGGTTATTCCTCAATAAACACCGACGCATTTCTCATTTTCCTTCCAATTCAGCAGTAAAGACAGTTAAGAGGAGTTTAATGGGATTTCTCACATTTAGTTAAGCTTAAATGACATACTCACAGATTTTGGTGCCTTTGCTATTTAAAAGCTCTGCCTGGAGAAAAGGTTCCAGCCATTTCTGTTCACACGCGCTCGGAAAACAAACTAAATGGTTTAAGCCGTCGCATAAATCAAATAAAACCAATTTGAAAAGAGGCGGTGATGTAAAAATCATAAGAAATGTGGCTGCTAATGGAATTACCGTAAATGCGTCTGAACAGCAGGTAGCTGCTGTTTATTAAAAGAGCTTCCGACAAAATTACCATTTTCAGTGACACAAGACACGTCCTGTATATGCTCTTATTATGCAATCAACTCATATTTGCCGTCCTAAATGATCCCGGCCGACGTTTAAAAGCCGTTCTGCAAACTGCAAGACAAAATCGGCGGAGCTGGAGCTCGCAACACCTGAATTTTGGGTTCAAAGACGGGAAAAATTCAAATCAGTTCTTGACTAATGAGATTTAACTTGCAATAAATGGAATGGTCTGTTAAAAGTGACAAAAGTGAACTTTAAAACTGACTGGATATTTTTCCAGTGTTCATTTAACATTTATTCAATAAAAATATTTTTTAAAAGTGGCATCCTACTAAATTATTAACCTTTTTATAAATAATTTAGACTAGATTAAAACTAGTTGAGACTAGATTAATCCTGCATTAAATGTGTCAAAAATTTTCACTATACTCGGTTATATTAATCGAATTGTGGCTGTGTAATAACACATTAAGGTGGCGGAATGATATATTAAGAGATAATTGCCAAGCTAATTGTTACTTAATTATAATGAAATTCAAGATAAGAGCCTAAATATGTTCATATCACCATTTTTCCTCAGTGTATGTTAATTACCTCTGAGATTTAAGAAAGAGATGAAGCGGCCACACTTTTGTAAAGTCGTGGCTTTTTTATTTTAAACCAACGGGTTGTCCTTTTAAATATTTTTATTTAATATTCTCACATTATGGAACGACTACAACCAGTATTACCAATCTGATCATGATGAGAAAAAACTATGAAAAACAAACACTGAATAAAAAACGTAAAAAATTTGCAATGGAACTACAATGCAAATGATTTCTATAAATTAAAACAATTATATTTGACTGTTTTTAAAAAAGAACATATGCATCTTAACAGCAGAGCGAAAGAAATACTAATACAGTATGTTTTTTTTTAATTTTGGTTGCATATTTTACAGAAGAAAAAAAAACAACTACATGCTACGACCTGGAAGCGGAGCAGAAAAATCATAAACCAGAAAAAAACACATTTGATGATGAAAAACAACAACAGAAAACATACATGAAGACACAACTGAACACAATGGTGGGCAACGGTTGAAAAACCAATGAAATGGAAACAGGTGACGACTTAAATACAGACACTACTGAAAACAAGGAATCCTGGGTCGTGTAGTTCACAGAGACGTGACAGTATGAATGTGGTTCATTCATTTTAACAGCTGTTTTTAACGATCAGGATAATATTTATTACACCATGTTCTTCTTCATCACATGGTTGTTCTGGTGTACCAGACTTGATCCTTCATCTTCACGTTGTTTTATGATATACTGTAGATTTGTTTTCCTTTTCACTTAATTTTCTACAAGTTCTTAACGAGACTTTTAATTTAAAAACCACAAAATCTGACTTTTTAAACAAGCGCTTGCTTTATTAAAATGCCAATTTAGCGTACCGTGTTTATATAGGAAGACTATGTAAAAAAAATTCATTTATTCAAAATTTACAAGATACAGTCAGACACTGATCAATTAGCTTCCAAGTCACCAAAACGCCACGTTTCCACTCGCCAGACTTATTTAACACCACTTCCCATCGCAGTAATTGGCTTTTTGTACGAAAGTAATTTTCTGTTTGGCACTACAGCGCGCTCCTGGGTCAATAACGCTGGAGAATTTCATTTCAGATTGCTATAAATCACATCAGCCGACCAAGGAATAAAAATTTGGGGGTTTTTTTCAGCACTCTATTAAATCACGCTCTTAGCCATCAGTTTATTCAAATTCATGTTTTTTTTTTTACACCTTCGCGTCCCATCCAGCAATCATGTACTTCATATTCAAAGCCACTGCTCTTCCTCTCAGATCAGTTTGGCGTATTCTATTACGTCCTTAAACAATTCCTCGTCTATTAAGTCTTTGTCGATAAAGCCACAGATTCCAACGCAATTCAGCTCGTTTTCCATCCACTCGACCACCCCAAACACACGGGGACGGGGCAACCAGGTCTCACAAAGACGAGCTGCCATGCACACATCACAAAAAGTTCTTAATAAGATACTTTTACCTGCAAGGCACCCCAGGAATGACTGCAGAACCAGCAGTTTCCATAGCAACTTCATCTTCACTTTGGTACGGTCAAAGTCAACTCACATCCAATCACAAGTGTGTGGTGTCCTCGCTGTGCTTTCCCGATCTTTAGTCTGAAAAGGACACAGACAATTAGGTGATTAGTTGGATTGTAAGAGCCTGCACTCCAGTAGATTCCTTCTGAAAGTTCACACGCTGCCATGCCGCTCTTTTATTCTAATTTGAAGATCTCCGGTTGGAATAACAGTAAGTGGGAGACGGGACGTAGCGTGATGGTCCATCAGGTTGGAATATTGCTCTCAAAAGCAGCCTGAAGAGTTAATAAAGTTCTACTAGTTTTTGTTCGAAGTCTGTTTAAGAGTTCAGGAGACTGAAAACTAAAGGTTTATAGAAGCAATAAAGCGGGGATGGTCAAACCAGAGCCTGGAGACTAAAGCTAGCCTGCATGGCTCCAGAGTAAATATAAAAATATATTTAATGTATTTATTTAAAAACCAAAAAAAAAAAAAAACCCTAAAGGTACTTCAGGACTACTTGAGAGTTAAAAGGTATAGTGGAAATGCATTTGAACAAGAATTTAGTAATTACTACTAAGTAGTAAATTTAAAATTACTACTAACCTACTAAGAATTTTGGAAAAGAAACAATTAAGTGTCAATTAAAAAAATGGTACGGAAAAAGGAAAAGGAAAAAAAACATGAAACTAAATTGAAAATCCACAATTAACAAGGCATTTTTAATATTGTCGTCATTGAAACATTATAACGTTAAAACACATTATTTATGTATGTTTTTAAGCAGTTATTATTCCAAATTAAACACCAAAGTAAAGTTTTCAACACATGTCTAGACATGAACAGATTCAAATTACAGCTCCTAAAATTCTTTCATTAAATCAATGCAACAATTTTTCATCCATCTATCCCTCCATTCATTTTCATGCTTATTCAATTTCTGGGTCACGGAAAGCAATAGCCAATCATAGTAATCTGGTCCTGGAGGCAGGACAAAAATGCATTGGTGGACAACCAATCACAGAACAGGACACACATTCACACTCTCACTCACACCTATGGGTAATTATCCAATCCCAATTCAACTGAACCCATGTTTTGGACAGTGGAAGAAACCTGGAAAGAAACAAGCCAGCACATGCAAAAATTTGAATATTAGTAGAGCCTGAATGCATAAAATACACATCGCACAAGAAATTGGCTCACACAACAGACATTCGAACAGAAACAACGTAAAGACTAAAAATAAAAAAAAATCACCATTTTCAGATTCTATGAAAATTGCGTAATTGAAGGGAATTACCATTGAGTTCTCCATGACACTAGGAACGACTAAATTTCCCCATGATGGGAATAATAAAATCCTATTCAAATCTTGGATCAAAGAAACTTTGCAGCAAAGTTTTCTTCAACATCGATAATGATATACTGCTTCTACACAATCCTGAATCCTCATCCGAACACTTCCAGCTTTCAGGAATATTCCGTAAACTGTATTTGTAGTGAGGAACGGGAAGAAACATGGAGTGAGAGTCAGCTCTATTTCTACTTCTCACTGGCGTCTCCTGGGGATCGTGGATTGGGGTCCGCGCTTTAAAGCACACACTGTGTGGAAGAAACGAGTAAGTCTCTGTGTATTATATACGACTTTGACTTCAGAAAAGCACAAAAGTAGTTGAAAAAAGAACGAAAATCAATAGGATCTACTGTAAAGTCCCCAACTCGTGTCTTCCTCTAAAACCTCTCTTCTTACACAATAAACAAGTTTGACAAGCAGATAAAGCTAGATGAAATGCACAAATGATGCTCAATCGCATCAAAATAGCATCTTTTAATGAAGTAGCATGACAATTTACAAATGTAAAAAAAGTAAACAAAAAAAAAAAAAAAAAAAAATATATATATATATATAAAATATATATAATATATATATATACATACACACGATATGTGTGTGTGTGTGTGTGTGAAGGTGGTGAGATGTCCTAATCTGTCCCAACAGTCTATCGTAATTCTGCAAACGCTCATTGTCGCAACATTGACAAATTCCTGCCAATTTTCTCATTTACTTGCAAACAATTGTAGAAAAATACACAAAATTAAAAAAAATATAAAGCGTGTAATTCCAAGTTGCTAATCACATTATCTTTAATAATAACTCTACCATACCACAAAGCTAAAAAAAATCCCAAAAAAAAAGATGTCAGATTCAGGAAGAATTGCTTAATTTTAAGATGTTTGGTCATATTATTCTTAGACGAAATAAATAAAAAAAAAAAAAGTACAGTATGTTAACTTGAATATTCCAGTAAATTGTTTGGAAGATTTAGGTTGGTTAGTGGTGAAAAGTAAAAAAAAAAAAACAATTTAAATTTACTCAAATATAAAAAGAAAATCTGGGCAAATCTGACATTTTTGAAATGCATACATTATCTTTTATACACACGGTTTCCAATCCCAGCTTCTTGTTCAGCCCGGCTGTCTGAACCGGGTGAATTATGGGGCGTTTGGTTGTGAACCCCGGTTGAAAAAGATGGATGTAAATGGAACACACAGTGATTTATGCAGCATTCTACAGAGTGAGCAGAGAAACAGCGAGAGCGAACATGTCAAGAGTTGCCTTGAGAAAAGCCAAGTTCTGCTTTACAAGAAGGAAGCGCAGAAATGGAAACTTGAAAGCATGACGAACGGCTGGCGTGGCCGACAAGCCTAGCAGTTTGCAGTTTATTAATTCAGCAGCACCCAAACTAAAGAGATGCTAATACCTTCCTGCGAACATCCGAACAAACCCTGAGGTATAATTTCAAAGAGCTTTTCGAGTTGAAACGGGAAAGGCTGGTGAGATTAAACTCATTTTAATTCCGGAAAGGAATCATCAACAACTAAGATTAGGATTTGTAGATGTAGATTATGTCTAATATCGTATCTCTATTTCAATTGGACTCCAGGTCTCAATCCCGGCTTCACCTTAATCCGCTCTCATACACAAGCTTGGCATCCTCGCCACCTGGGATTTCACTATTTAAACCCATTTACCTGTCTGAAACTTCTATTACAAGTCACCAATTCCAAGAAGACTTGAGTACAAGTCGTAAATTATCTCATTTTTAAGAACTTTTTAGAAGTAATTTACTGTACTTAATCTAGGTTCAAAAACACAAATAAAAGTGAAAACAAGAAATGTTTTATTTGTGAGGTTTTATATCCTAATAAAGAAATAAAATTAAAACTTCAATATTTCAAAATGGCAAAACAAAATAGATAAAAAAAGAACAAAACGTCTCAGTCAAACTCAATCGTGCAAAAGAGCACAACCGCTAATTCACGTAATTTAGTTCATAAATACCTTCAGCATCCTGCAGATGGTGATATCACCTCATGCGCCCAAGAAATTAATCGTGTTAAAAAAAGATGTCAACTTGTCGCACACAATCACAATGTAATGTGTAATAGTAAGTGTCCATTCCAATGTAGTAATTTGTAGTAAAGAGTACAGATACTTCATCAAAAATGTAGTCAAGTAAGGCGTAAAAGTTGCTTCTATTTTAGATACTCAGTACAAGTACAAAGTTGGCAAAATACTTAGGAAAAGTAACAAAGTCAATTTACTCAAGTACTTTACAACACTGTACCTAGGAATCGAACCCATGGCCTTTGTGTTGCTCACATGATGTGTGACTGAGCTACAAGCAAAGCTTGAAAATATCCGACCACAATCTTCATTTTTTCTTTCCTAGTTAATAAAATTGCACTGCACCAAGATGTTTTACATGCATGACCTTTGCTAGAATTGCACATTGCATTACTTGTTACAGCAAAAGATGACATTTAAAGAAGTATCCCCAGTAACGGCAAAAGAAGAAAATACCTGAGGAATTCCTTTAGCATGATGTGGCTAAAAAGCTGAGCTAACAAATTAGAATGCAAATGCAAATCTGCAAATCTGAAGAGCCATTTTTTTTCGAGGATCCAAGAACAGCATTTAGATAAGGACCAGTGGGTCCGGTCATCACGGGGATGCTGATTCAGCCACAAGCTTTGATTTGTATCTGGTACTGAGACGGGACGCAAAGGCCAACAAATGAAATGGAGAATCCGGACCACAAAACACACTCTCTAATTGATTCAGCGCCAACGACGTTAATATGCTTTTTCAAGACGTGTTGATAAGATGGAGACTATTCGTGCCTCTACAATTAGTCTCATTAGTCTGTACTGTACACTCGAAACAAATACTTTATTCTTTAAGCATGATGTAAGAGGTCAAACTCAAACACACACACATGTGTTTTACATTTTTTGTTGAATGAAAAGAAAACAAAAATTACTATTGAAGAACGGATGGATGGGTGGGCAGACAGACAAACGGAAGGGCAGGAGGCAGATAGATAGATAAATTAATGGGTAGATGATGGATGAGGGAGTACATTGACAAATGGATGGATGGAGGAAAGATAAATTGATAGATAAAGTGATGATAGATAGATAGATGGATGGATGGATGGATGAATGGATGGATGGACAGACAGGTAGATGGACAGGGAGATGAATAGGTAGATGGATGGATATGTAGATGGATGGATATTTGGATAGATAGATAGACAGACAGACAGACAGATAGATAGATTGATATGTAGATGGATAGATAGATAGATAGATAGATAGACAGACAGACAGACAGACAGACAGACAGACAGACAGACAGACAGATAGATAGATAGATGGATTGATATGTAGATGGATGGATGGATGGATAAATAGATAGACAGACAAACAGACAGACAGATAGATGGTTGGATGGATGCTCAGACAAACGAGTAGTTATCTAGATGTAAGAATCAATGGATGAATGGATGAACAAACAAATAAAAAAAAAAGATACTAACTGTTGCTTTATTGAGGCCAAATGTAAATCAAGTCCGTGATTCGAACCTGCAGCTTTGCATTTGCAGCTCTCTAACCATTAGGCCACACGAGAACTAAGAACGAATTCAGCGCGGCGTTTTTCTGGCGTAGCCTTAAACAAGGTTGTGCATTTCTTTCCTCCTTTCATCCATTTCCAAAGAGGGCATTCGTTGCTTAAGTGACATGGCTCTATCTTTCATGCCTTTTTGGGGGCAAATCCCTCTCTCTGAACTATAGAGAAGCCCAGGGTGCTGAACGTCAGGCATGCATTGGTGCATCAATGACAAGCACTCAGACAGATGGGTGAAGGACTGCATGGGCATTACAAAAAGTCACCGCTGCTCCACTGAGCTCCAGGCCATGGCTGATATAAAGAGAGTGGCTTAAAATGTCTTCTCATTGCTTGCGATGCAAAGCCGCACAAAAGTCTTTCTCTAAAGCTGAGCGCTTTGTGCTGGATGTAACCTTCATGGCTGAGCCACTCTGTCTTTGCCAATCTTGTTACAAAGAACCGAGAGGAACGCGGCTCACCGTCAAACCTTCTGGTCCAAAATGCCCGATTTCTGCATTTATTTGCAGGGTCTGTAGCCGGACCAGTCGAGGACGGATGGGAGTTTTTATAAAGTCTATAAAAGTTAAATTGGTCATAATTTATGTAATTTTGAACATGCGTGTGTAACATAAAGGGCCGTGGACCAGCACCAGTCCGTCTAGGAAATGGTACCGCGTAGCCCAAGAATGGAATCAGATTAGTGCCAAAAATATCAGACGTAAAGAAATGTATTGGAAAAAAAAGGAACGGAAATTATTCATATTTTCGTTTCGTTTTTTATTTTATTATTTTCGTTCAATCTTCACACTTTTTCTTAGGCAGCACTTTTCATTAGGCTGCATTTTTAAATTGGGAAGCATCTTTTCCGTTGCGCTTTGCACGTCATCCGCATCTTTACTGACACACTATTGTAGTAATTGCAAAACTGGGCGTGTCATTTGTCAGTCGAAAGTCAGTCGAATTCGAATTCAAGAATTTTTTTCCCGTGAATTTATATATTATATATAAAATCAGAAAAATTACCCCCGGGACGTGGTAAAATTATCAAATGTTGACCGGTCCGCAACGACAAAAAGGTTGGGCACCACTGGCATAAAATGTTCATTTTGAAGAAATTTTGTCCAGCCAACTCAGATCCATTGGGTGTTATGAAGTTGAAAACATTTGTAAAACAAAGAGTCACATGGCTGTATGTTTTGTTCGTAACTAAGGTGTTGAGATGTAGAGCTTTTACATTCTACATACCCATACAAAACAATTCTTTGGATTTTTTGTTTGGCGAGGAGAAAACAAAAGCAGAATACTTTTTGTCTAACCAATCGTCTTCTATTTCAATGCCTTTTTTACTACCAATCGGATAATAAAAAAAAAATCTGGAAAGCCAAAAAACAAAAAACTCAATGTCATGTTTTGAAATTTGCTGTAAGAAATGTGGATGTGTGAAAAAGAACATGTAGAAATGCAATTCTCTAATTAAATTGTTTTTATACAGTAAAAAATGAAAAATAATATAAGGTACTGTTATTAGAATTAATAATACGCCATAAATACTATCTATCTATCTATCTATCTATCTATCTATCTATCTATCTATCTATCTATCTATCTATCTCTCCATTCATCTATTTATATATACATGTACTGATTGTTCAATTTGTAGTTTAATTATGTATAATAATGTAATAATAAATCGATTAATATATAAAAAAAAAACTATAGAATAAAATTAGGCTACAATTATGAAAGCCAAAAGAAAAAATGCTCAAAAAATGCCATATTTTTAAATTTACTGAAAGATATACGTGTGAAATAGAATGAATACAAATTTAATTACTTAAATGATTTTTGTACAGAAAATATTGATTAATAATGTAAAGTACTGATATTATATTTATTAATATGCCATTTATAATTATCTATCTATCTATCTATCTATCTATCTATCTATCTATCTATCTATCTATCTATCTATCTATCTATCTCTCCATAGATCGTTACATTTGTATTTGAATTATGTATAATACTGTAATAATAAATCATATTAATATAAAAAAAACAGAATGAAATGATGCCAATTTCATTAAGGCAAAACGACAAAATAGCTCCAAAGTCATATTTTCCACTGTAGTGAAAGATTTATAGGACGTGGCTGGCAGTGTGAAATTGCAGTCATGTGCCTTAAGCTTTACTACCAAACAAGATCTCACATCGACAGCTGACAAATGCCCAAGGCTGTGAGATCTGGTGCACTGGACACTCTTTGCCATGACAGCGTCTCAGGTCCACAACTATAAATCCACAGCTAATACGCTACAAAGTCAACTGAAACTGCATCAGAGCTGTAAAGAAAATTGGGATGAAGAACAGATAAATAACTAAAAGCTACGGTAGAACACTTTGTTCGTTCCCAACATCATATTCTCATCACTACAAGGTTGAGTTAGGTCTTTTCTTTTAAAGACACGGGAAAATTGACCAAAATGTTGCATTTGTGGGATTAATAAAGTCTTCTCTTATCTCTTATCACTAAGGAAGTAAAACAATGAATTGATGCGTTGATAAACATTAATATTTACCAAGCTTACAATGTAAATGTTAACAATGTAAATATTCTATAAATTGTACTTATGTCGTATGTTTCTGTTGCTTTATATTGCATTCGTGTTGTGTTGTATTTTATTTAAAAAAAATCATATACAATATGTTTTTTTGAGATTTTTACAATTGTTTTCATTTTAAGATGACGAAAAAAGAAAATCACCCATAGTGTGAGTGGGAGTGTGAATGTGTGTCCTGCTCTGTGATTGGCTGGCACCTGAAAGCCAACACGACCAGCTTCAGAGTTGCTGGGATTGGCTCCAGCTCCCTGTGACCCAGAAATGGAAAAGTGGTTCCAAAAATGGACGGATGAAACACCATTTGTATGAACGTAATGATGCAGGGCAACAATTTGCAACTGAAACATCCTGTAACTTTATTCACATGATTTGATACACACAAACACAATATTGCATCACCTTATTGTTGCTTTCTGTGTTTATTTGCGCCGCAGGACCGAGAGTTAATAATTTTTTAATGTGACACCCCTGGTCCTGCCACGGTGATTTATCCGGCTCGGCTCGGCCCGCGTCACCATAAAAGCCTCCGCTGCGCTAAAGCCGAATTACAGCCGGAGCCTTGGACAATAATGGCTCCAATAACACAACACCGCCATGATGACATCACCAACAAGGCGAGAACAATCCCGCTTCTCAAGCCACTCTGTCCATTTAACCAGGGGTGTAGAGAGTACCGGACAGCCATACTTGAGTAAAAGTACAGATACTTACTGTGAAAATGACTCCAATACAAGTAACAAGTCACCAATTTCAAAAAGACTTGAGTCAAAGTAGCAAAGTAAATTTGAAAAGAACTTGAGTAGTTAAACTTAAAAAAAAGAAATGTGAAAAGAAACTATTGTTTTCCAAGACAGAAACAGAATTTAACCTCAATGTTTGAAAACTGGTAGAACAAAGTAGATAAAAAGAACAAAATTTCTCACTTAAATTTGCAAGTAGATGTAAAATAAAATGATTAATCTGATTAGTAAATTATATATTATATGTATTATATGAAGTTATATATTATATAATAACATTTGTAAAACACATTTTTACGCCCCTAATTCGCGTTCTTGTGGTTTCTAATTCACAAATAGCGTCCATTACCTTCAGCAGCCTAAAGATGGCGATATTCACCTCATCCGCCCAAGAAATTAACCGCGGTAAAAATCGATTCCGGCTTGTCGCGCACAATTACAATGTAACGAGTAACGATAAGTGTTCGTCCAAATGTAGTGGAGTGAAAAGTACTGCTACTCAATCACAAATGCAGTGGAGTAGAGAGTAAAAGTTGCTTATGTTTTTTATACTCAGTGCAAGTACGAAGTAGCCAAAAACATACTTAAGTAAAGTAACAAAGTACATTTACTCAAGTACCTTACACCCCTGCGTTTAACACAAGCATATGATCTGGATTAGCCAATGCGGTGAAAAACCGTAGTGATTTTACATCCTACTGTAACTTTAAGGGCTCATGAGGTAATTCAAAACTCTAAATGATTCATCCCAGAAGGCCGCGTTAATAATGAATGCACATGTACTGCACGTGTCTAGTATGTCACTATACACCACATTACTATATATGCACACACATATATATTTCATGCTTTCATACTGATGATCTGAAGACCTAGAAACAAAAAGAGAATTGTATTTAAAATCTTCTTTTTGACTGAAAGATGGATGGATAGATGGCCAGATGGATAGACAGACAGACGGACAGATAGATAGATCAATGTGTGTGTATCTCTCTCTTCTCTATTTACATACATGCAATTTTAAATGTATCACGGTAAACCGTATTTAGCTCATGTAAGTTTGGCAATATTGCAAATACTGCTGTTGTAAAACTATTCTGACTTTTGTTTTGTAATTCAATGCACAAACAACTTTTTTCTTGAAAGCACAACACAGGTAAAGCGATTATCTACTGTTCTTAATCTAGAGTGAAACCAAATTGCCTTTGATTAGCATGATGCGCCATGGCAACCAAATTTGTCCTCGCAAACAAGCGAAGGCCACGTTTTGCTTGGGACTTGATGGAAAACGCGGAGCATTTTTTAAGAAGAAGAAGAAGAAAAGATTTAGTAGTCCCAAAAAAGAGAATTTTACATTTTGCAGCAGCCACAGTGGTAAACAAAAAATAAAGATAAAGAATATGAATGGGAAAATGTTGCACATTGTTGATATACAAATAAGATACAAATGAAATAAAATAAAATAAAAAAAATACTGAAATAATTGAAAAAAATATTAAAATGTAAAAAATTATTTATGTTTTTATAATTATAACTTTAGTTTTGTCTTTAAATTTTTTAGAAAAATTTTTTATAAAATTTTTATACATTTTTTCTTTAAAGTCTTAAATGTACTGATATCAAATTGAGTTCATTCCTACATACAGTAGATATAAATATATATGTGTATATGTAAATGTGTATGCATTTACATTTTTTAGTTTTGCTTAGTTTTTTTTTAACCAAGAATTAACCTAATCTAAATTTGAATTCAGTATATATCAATGCAAAAACTTGTGTACACATAATTCCGTTACACATAAATATGTTTATTGTTTGTTTGTTTATTAAACATATTTTAATGTAATGCAAATATTTGTTTAACATTAAAATACGTATATATTCTTTCATATGGTAGGCAAATGCCTTATTTCGTCTCCATGGCTTCTCTCTGTCACCATCACACACACACACACACACACACTGTACAGTTGCTACGTACTATCACCTGCTGTGACATTTAGGCAGGAAGTAATCATAGTTGCTCTGACCTTGTCAAAGGACACTTGTTATTCTTGTTTGTCTTTTCTGATGGACAGAGATCTACACTCAGCATCCCTCCATCCGCTCTGCACTTAGAAATAATGGATATCCTTGTGTTTCAAATGAAAGAAAATTGTATAAATTGAGGACTTGAAAGGACTATACAAATGACTATTCAGAAGGTTCGCATCGGGATCAACAACTGATTCATCATTAGACGTAGGATGCAACTATATCCCGCATCAGTCAATCTTTCTTACAAAAATAAGTCAAGGCTTTTTAAGATGGAGTCTGAGCTACTTCAATCATCTGAGAGACGAAGTGCCCCAGGAAACAGAGAAATCTTTGAAAGAAGAATAAAAGTTTGTTAGAAAGGAATATTTTCACGGCAATGTTCAATTAGCCTCCAAAACTGAATCACACGTTATAACGTTTGTCAACGTTAGAAAGTCAAAGAAGTGTTTTCCTAACCACTGTCGCCTTTCTGCTTGCCCAATCATCACACTTAATGTCAACTGTCAGTGTCATTGAGAAATTAAATCTTGAAATTTAATTTCATATTCATGATTAAAATTAAATTTCATACCGCTGCTGCTGAACAAGACTAGACTAACGTTATAAGAACTACAATTCCCATAAGCCAGCGCATCCAGACTGTGTCATGTGACTCCCCAGTGTCACTTTATGAGCAATTAAAGCCACAAGCAACTTGTTTAACTCTTAAATTACTTTATTATAAATAAACATATATTAATTATTTTAAATTGTAATATATATATATATATATTTATTATTATTATATATTTATTTTTTATTATAATTGAAAAAATAAAACTTTAAAGAAAAATATAAATGTTTAGTGAATACATTTTGTACTTTTACAAGTTAGAAACTTGAACATGCAAAAAAAATACATTAAAATTGTGCTTCAAGTAAATGTTACAAAATTACAATTACTATTTATACGAAGCAAGGCAGCTAAAGCATTGCAATGTGGGATTAGTAGACAGTGGTTTATTAGGATCTTGTTTTTTTCTTTTACCCTATTTGTTTTTCTAGATGGAGCCGTAATTTGATTTGACATTTTTAACCCAAACTCGTGTTTGCTTTTAATGTCAACTACATATTGCAGTTTATTTTCATTTTCTTAAAAAAGAACAAAACTATGTGTTTTGATCAATGCAAGAAAGAGTTTCACTTCTTCACTTTCCTAAAACCAACCAGCACAACCAACAGCAATATATGAAGCTCAACCTAACATGTTTTTATTTTCTTTAGAAAGTAAAGGTGAAAAAACGTGACGCTAAGAGATATCACATTATAAATCTCACATAGGTGCACGACAGCCTCATGTTGTGCTCTTCTAATTAAACCCACAATTACAAATCTTCCCGGAGGAATTGCACCGTGATTGCATAAGAAACCACAAACAATAGTTGTGGAACACATTTAGAAATGGCAGATGTGTTACAGTTCAGTACATCTGAATTAATTCTAGGGCCATTCTATTTATATTGAGGTTTATGCAATTGGCAATTGCTTTGGTGCCTAAAGCTCCACACACTGCATCGCATTCATGGTTTATATTTAAACATGTTTTTGCTTACGACACACAAAACCCAAAATTAAGCAGTTTTGGCATTTTAGAAACAGAATACAGTATTTTAGAAAAACGTATACAGTCATTTTTAGTCTATGCGATGAACCCAATTATAAGGCACAGTAAGATTATTTTTCATATATAAAGAACACCGGATTATAAATCTGGATTACAATTTTGGTTTTTTTAAGGATTGGCCGCCTAATAGTAAATATAGGGGTCTTAGGATATAAGTTACTTTTAAAAGGATTAGGCAGTAAATTTCCATGTTTTTATGCTTTTATGTCTGTTTTAAGGAAAAATTCCAGATTAAAATTCCAAATTCCTACTGCACACAAAACAACTACCGACGTAATTACTGTTACCACAATGTTTGGACTATAAGATGCACTTAAAATCCTGAAAAGTTGTTATTTGCTAGTTACCATTAGAATAAATTACGTTTTTTTATTTGATTCGAAAAAAAAAGTGTTTGAAATTGCCTCGCCATGTAATCCAGCATATATATGTGATAAAAGATTAGACAATAGATCATTTAATAACTATGAGCCTTATAATCCAATGCGCCTTAAAGTCCGAAAAA
Organism: Paedocypris micromegethes; assembly: GCA_028031935.1. Taxonomy (NCBI): domain Eukaryota; kingdom Metazoa; phylum Chordata; class Actinopteri; order Cypriniformes; genus Paedocypris; species Paedocypris micromegethes. The sequence goes on along the minus strand of CM051495.1, from coordinate 28,274,414 downwards.
TACAGCATTGTTTCAATATAGTGTGTGATTATTGTTGTTTTTCAAAAGGTTCACAATATTATGTACTTACAGTACCATTGTGATATTTATCGCAACCTTGGCAGATCAGGTACTCATCGTCATTTCAAAACAGGTTAAATTATTCATAAAACCCATATTCCCAGCTCAGAGTGGATCTTTTAACTGTAAAAAATGTAAATAAATAAACTCGATAAGCTGTAAATCTCAACAGAAGACTTCCGCGTTCGAGAGAATAAAAGCAGCTCTGAAGTCCATTTCACATAACTGGACGTTAAGCCGTAATAAAAAAGCGCACAATGGTGCGTTATTAAAATGAGTGATGGTGCTGTTTGTGGCCGCTCTACTTGCAATCATGTATGAGGATCATTACATGAAGCTGGGGAGCTTAAAAATACAGCTTGGAGACATTAAGTGGCAGTGATAACAGCGGAATGAAAGCACCGGTTTAATGGGCTTTTTTAAGCTTGCGGAACACTAGATGGATCATCACCCAGTCTGTTATTGGCCACACACCGATGGAAGGCGCAATTATTCCCAACTATATTTTGTGTAATTATCCCAATAAAAAATATTCGGCAAACTGGGCCTGTAGTGAAAGGGAAGTACATTTTGACCTTTCATTAACATCCAAAACTCTTTCTGCTTTCACCGTACGTGTGAACGGAACAGAATTTTTACATGGCGTCTTTGTAAGCCTCGTTCTGAATGCGACCACATTAAACAAGACAAAATCAGACACACTTTTGACATGACATTACAAAACACTCAACAAGTCGCTTTTGTGCATAAACTAAGAACGATCTTCAAGTTCGAGTTCGAGTTTATATACATATTTGTATAGCGCTGTTCTCAGTACCAGACGACACAAAGCCGTGCTAAAAAACAAGAGCTGAAATAAAAGCCATAAGAAATAAATTATTAAAAAACCTTTATTACTTAATTAGATAAAAATTTCAAGCTTCAAATTGAGAGCACTGAATCCAGATAAAGTAAAAATAACCGTACGTTAAACTTTTTTAAACGTTCGTGTACCTGAAGTACGTAGGAGCGTCTAATAAATCGGCCGATAAACACGATAGACTTAAGTGTTTAAATGTGTACGTACTGTAAACAAACGGCTACATTTACTTTACACAAACACAATGTGGATTAAACGTCAAAGATGAACATTCTAGTCCGACAGAAGACAAGCAGTAGAATGTCGGTGTGTTAAACAAATAAACCAAAAACATGCTAAACTAAACGCCACAAAAGCACCGAAAACACACAACACGCTGAAAAACATTTAGGAACGACAACAATAAATCGTAAAAACTTGCAAACATCGAGGAGAAAGTCGATCTGATCCAATTTTCAGTAATTGGATTGGTGCTGATAAAGACAATATGGGTGATTGGGAATTGACCGGCAGAAGCTGATATTGCTTTTGGTTTTTTAATAAATATTCCATAAAGGGTGCTATATGGTGGAGCAGTGGGTAGCGCTGTCTCCTCAGCCAGAAGAACTCCTGATGTGAGTTCGAGATCATGTCTGGGCTTTGTCTCTTCCAAAAATGAATAAAAGGATGGATAGATCTTCTATGAAGCATCTCACTTCTGTTAGATTGATTAAAGTAAGACAGTCGGAAATGTCTAAACCAGGAATTAACTCGAATTCACACTACCCAAGCACTACAGCAAAAGTATGACATCATCGCTCCGCCTACATTGCTTCTCAGAATGAGGCGGAGTCTTGTAATGCATCGGAATTGTAATTGAACTGTAATTAAACAAAACAGAGCATTTCATGTCAGAAAACTCCCCCAAAAATCGGAAAATCTGTAAATCACACACTCCAGGTAGGTATCAGAAATAATTGAGCCGGCTCCAGAGCGATTGTTTTCTTTCTAATTGACAGCCGTCGAGGATCCATTAGTGCGGCGCGGCGCGTGCGGGAGGCTTTGATCGCTAATGTCAGCTGGATCGTTTTTAGCGCTCGGCTAATATGCAAATAATTTTTGTAGCCGAGACGTGTCAAAAGCGTTCAGCATGTGCTTCGCTTGGGCTGAGGCGCGGGCTGTCTCGGGATGAAAAGAAAGAAGGGGGTGGATGGATAAAAAGAGAGAGCGAGAGAGAAAGAAAGAGTGCACCCGACTTTGAGACTCCACAATGGCTTGATAGGGAGGGGAAAAAATCATCTTAATATGACACAAGAGGCTTACAAGTCCCAGCACGAGCCCGGGCGAAAGACGTATCGCGGGTGCGCAGCCTCTCGATGCATAATAACGTTCTGAAGAATCATACGCCGCTGTTTGCCTTTTATAAAACAGCAAAGTTGAGTCCCACAAGAGCTGAATCTGTACTGGTACTGGAAGCCCAAGGCGAGCGCAGGAGAGCATTTGTCTTTATTTGCTGGACTTCACCCTTGTTTTCCACACTCACTCCACTGGGAGAGATGCTACGCTAACAGACTTCACACAACCAGGTCCAGAATGCTATTTTCGGGCCTTTCCAGGCCTTGTGGTAATGAGCCTAAACTCCCAGTCGCTGCTTCCTAGCCACCCACTGTATTTGCTTTGCGGAAGCGAAAGTTGGGTTGGCGTGGAGGATATGGTGACAAAACGAGGTCCTGAGGGGATCTAGGCTTCCCTGAACGGAGAGACTCGGAGTAAATCTAGAAGCTGGGAAGGAAACATGCTCGGCAAATGATACGCTAATTCAGTCACTCAACATCCTGGCGTGTGTTTGAAGCGTGGAGCTTCCGGGGATGGGATGAAAATGTATAGTTAGGACGTTCTTTCATTCCGTTTTCTGATTCTGGGTTATAAAGAGCTTTGGGCTTGGAGGCGGGAATCGGTGGTTGACCAATCACAGAGCAGAACATTCACACTCTCACTCGCATATGTGCAACTTTTCCAGACATCCATTATTTGGGATGCTTTGGACTGAGGAAACCGGAGACCCGGTGGAAACACATGCTATCACGGGGAAAACAAACTCCACAGAAAGGCTTCAACTGATTGGTAATTTTGGCAAATGTTAACAGTACTAACAATTATCAATACAGTACCTCCAAAACATAAGAAACGTATGCAACGCGATACTTCAACTTACGAAAGACTCATGTTATGGAAATTACACGCTACATGGTGCGTCTTAGAGATATTCTTCTAATTACATTTTTTTTTTTTTTTTTCAAACGAAAGGCAATGTGATGCGGAAGTAAAATAAATGGGCTTGCCACTCCTGATCACACACACAAAGTGTTTTGTATTTTTGTCATTGTTTTGCTTTTAGCATCTTTAAGTGTGTGTGAAAACTTTTATTAACTACCTCTCACTCTCTCCATCTCTCTCTCTCTCTCCCTCACTCACTCTTTCACACACAGAAATCGGAAAAAAAATTCTTAGAAAAAACTAGTGCCCCTTTAACACATTTTCTCAGTGCTTCCACCAGCAGAATCTATCCAATGAAACTTTTATGAATCTCAACCACCCCGGAATCTTTTTAATGTCACTTGCACTATGGCACATGTGACAGATGCAGCAAAACACACACACACACACACACACACACACGACTCCTTAACTGTCCCCGACCCCTCCAGCATTCCCCAAGACCACCCAAAACATCAACCGCTTCTCATCTAAGACTGTAACTACTACTCATCCGAGCATTTCCTCTCATCAGCAACATTCTGACATCAGATCTTCGCTTGATTTATGTTAAAATGGCATTAGCATGCACATGTCCATGAGGAACGTGCTTCGGAATTGATGCGATGTGAAATCAAACACAAAAGCTAAACAGAATAGAGTTTAAAAAGCAAACCCAGAAGAAGGATAATCACACAACATGTAAGGCATTGTTAGATCCTGACCGGTGATTAACATTTAATATGATCCACATAAAACCGCATCTGTTTGGCCACCAGACAAGACGAGATTGCAGCAGACGTGAGCTGCAGACTGTAACACTAAGCGACAGATGCCGGATAAGTCGACCTGATCACAAACGAGGTTTGTTCGGAGTTTAGTCTCATTTAAAGCACCGCTGCAGAAATCCAGCACGTCGCGGGGAGCCAATAAATCAGCAAATTATGGAATCAGGAAACTAAGTTTAGAAAAAAAATTAGATATATAAGCGATCTCTGACTTTCTTTTCACGTGTAATCCAGAAAATCCTTCCAGGGAAATAAAGTCTGAGTGGTTTATGGAGTTTGTGGACAGCAATAATCAGTAAATCCGCACGGATTAAGTGATGGAGGGACAGTGAGAGCGGATTAATAAACATCTGCGGAGGCAGCAGTCTGCAACATGACGCTCTCTAAATGAGCCAAACCCAAGATGCATCAGATCATTAACCCCGGTGAAACATGTCTCCAAGCATGGGTAATGCACACGGGCCCTGACGTTAAAACCCACCGCCAGCTGTTTCACAGAGTCCAATCAATGGCAGCTTTGAAAAGTCAGCTGCAATGGAAATCCAGATGTCATTCCTTATATCCAAAAGAAACCAGCGTTTTGACACGTAATGCAGGTAAGGAGATGAAAATGAGTGTGAGGAGAAGAACAGCCAAGTTAAGCGTGATGAATAAAGAATTATGTTTCATACGAAAAGTTTTAACTACATGTCAAAAGAAGAATTACAGTCTTCGCCCTGTGGAGCTGTCAACGTGATTTCAAAAAGACCGGAAATAATAGCCAGTTTTGCGATTAACCTAAGGATGATCTTAGGGAAAACCCGGTGCTTTGCAGTCGGCGAAACCGATCTACAGACATCATAACAAAATCAATATGCTTGTCTCCATCACCGTTTAATCCGACAAAAACGACAATCAAAACGGGTCAATTCCCAACTGCTCACACAACAAATGCAAACTTCCAACGCAGACAGGCTTTTCCCAAACAACACGACACATCATCAGACACACAGCGAGCCCAAATTCCGTTACTTTCTCCGGCGTGAAGCGTCTTCCACTCCCGCGAGCAGAAGATCCAGCCGCGGCGGATCCAGACCAGGAGCAAATCCAAGCGCGATTTAGTTCAAACGTAAAATTAGAGTCGGAATGGCATCTAGATTATTGCAACTTAAACTCCGACTAAGAGCAAACAATATCCACGCGCCTGCTCGACCATCACAAGCACGGCGATTGTGCTTCTCCTAAGTGGAGAAGACGTGTCCGGCCAAAGATCTTAAAGAAAGGAAGAGATAGTAGGAAAAAAACGATCGCTCTCCATCAACACTGGACCAGGCGTGCACAGACACCGACGTGTAGATGTTACAGAACAACACACACCCGAGTTCGGACTGATGGAGCGGATAAGCAAAAGACGCACTTACTGTGATTCATCGAGTCCTTTCCTCCTTCAGAGTGATGCGGCGAGACACGGCATCCGATAGACAACGATCGAGTCTCGGTGACTAAAGTGAGGCTTACTGGCGGAGTAGGTGTGCGCCAGGAGCTGGAGCTGGAGCTTCCACTGCTATCCACACACGGTCCCCGCGGAATCCTGCATTAGATCAACACGCGCCCGCGCGGCTCGTGTGGCACGGGGTGGGCACCTCCCACATACAGTGCTGGAGGCTCCGAGGAGTCACACACATCACATCATCTGTGTGGCACGGAGGGCTGAGGCTTCGACACCGGGGAGATGAGGGCACCGCTAACGCACCGCGCCGATCTACACTCGCAGCTACGCGAGGAGATGTTTTATTCATTTGTATGGGACAAGGAGGCTTTTTCGGAAAAGTTTATGAGGCTAAAGATAACTATGAGTTCAGTGGGTGAAAGGTTGTGAAAAGACAGTCACACGCATACACACACGTGGGTATATATGAAAGGATGGATGGATGGATGGATGGATGGATGGATGATTGATTGGATGGTTATGTGGATGAACAGGTGGTTGGTTGGGTTGATGAAAGGGAAGGGCAGGTGGTGTTAATTAAATTGATGGAAGGGTGGATGGATGAATGGATGGATGACTGGCACTGAAAAAAGTGTCTCATTGGGCAAACTTTGGATTCACCTAACATTTGTACTTTGAAAGGAATTAATTATCCACTACTTAACCCATGCAAAAAACCCCATCTTTGAGTCACAATAAATACGTATTTAAGATGACAAAAATGACAAAAACAAATGACAAAAACATATAGAAATGCAGCAGAGTCTCTGCTCACATAACGAGACACATTGATGGTTATTTACATATCTACCTCATTTAAACATCTATTGTCTCCTTTTAAGACAAATTCTTCAATTGCTGCTTCCATTGCTCCTTCTTTCGACGAATCAAGATCATGTACGCTGTTTATGATTTATTTTAAAGTTTTAAAAAGTAAAAACAACTGCGTGCAGTACATGCAAGCTTCTCATTGGCTCATTGGCCAATCGAAGAAACAAGATCTTCTCTTCTCATCACCCTCTCCGTTTCCAAACCAGATTTTTACATTACTTTAAGAAATGTATTTACTTTACACTACAAGGCTTACATTTAATCTAAATCAAATCAAGCATTTTACATTACACTGATGGCTAGACAGAAAATAAAATGTTTTGTGTTAGATAGCAGTGTAAAGCTTCTTTAGAGTTACAACACATCTTTTGCACCTTTTTTGCAGTGGGGCAAGATGGTTGCTGGGTGAATATGAGGTTAATATGGATGGTGGAATTGAAAAAAAGATGGAAGAATAGATGTATGATGAATGATTGGTTTGGTTGGATGGTCGAATGAAGGAAAGCACAGGTGGTTGGATGTTATTTAAATGTATGAACAGACTTTCCGTAGCAAACGCATTAACCTCGGTGTCAGTGTCGGTCGTAAAGCCATATATCATCCCACCGATGATTCGATTTTAAGAGCTGTATTTGAAGTATTTAATAAGACGAGGTTTCATCACACACCAAAAGCTTAGAGAGAAAGGTTCTGCTGAGATTTGAGCTCATCAAACACAGTTGCCCGTTACAGTCTAAAAGAAACACTTCTGGAAAGCCGTTCAATTATGCATTTGTCTTGTAATGAGAACACATTGTTCACGAGATTAGACTCCTCTTCGATGGACCATCAGATGTTCCACAGCTAATCTGCATGAGACGACTGATCATCCAGACACCTGGCTGTACCACGGGGTTTATAAGCCATTCATTATGTCCTGATCGGTGTTAGAGTGGCATTGCCACACTTCAATCTCAATGGCACCCTCTGTCTGCTGTGACAGAAAGGCGAGGTGGAGAGCATGACATGCTTTGACGTCTATGTGACCAGATTGTTAATTCATCTCGGTGGCCATGACGCACGTGCCGCAGGAAACCGGCTCGCCACGCGCTGCAGTGGACAGGCATCAATCGAACTTGACATAAGCATAGCTGGTTCTCATGTAGAACCGCTTCAGATAAATTCATCTTCCTTAGCACTGATACTCTCACCGAGGGAGATCAATTGCATTTACATCGACTTGGAAGAGAAGTAACCCTGCTTTCTTCATCCAAGCATTCTCATGCCTAGCTGTGACCATCACATGAGAAGGGTTAATAGTGCTGTATTTATTAAGACTACTGGGACGAAAAATACATATAAATCAATAGCTTTTATTAGATGTGCAATGGCCAAGCCGAAGGTGCTAATCCACTAGGTGGCAGAAGCTAACAAGCCAGTTGTCACACAAGGTCTTCAAGAAGAAGGATAAGCCTCTGATGTTCCACCCTTTTTTTTAGGGAAAAAAGATGTTTCTTTTTGCTAATAGATCACTTTTTATGAGCCACAGTTCTGGTGGATTTTTTTTTTCAGCACCGATATAAGCATCCTAATTTCAAAATTGAAATTATTCAGAGTTCTCCACAAATGAATTCCACCTTTGATCCTTTATAAATTTCATTATCCACACATAAGCCCTAATTATAGTAAGTGGGATTGGAGAAAATCTTCTGTTTTTAAATAAAGTCAATTGACAAGTGATAATTAAAAGGGAAGCAAATTGAATTCCTGATGGGATTAACTTGCAGGAGAGGGAGAGAAGGAGAGAGCGAGGTACAGTTAGACAGAGATAAATACATCTGAGAGAAAATCATATACATCAACAGAGACTATAAAGTTAGAGTGAGAGAGAAAAAATGAGTGAAAGTGAAAAATGCTGTGACAGGAGAGAGAGAGAGAGAGAGAGAGAGAGAGAGAGAGAGAGAGAGAGAGAGAGAGAGAGAGAGAAATAAATGCAGAGACAGGAAAGAGAGAGAGAAAGAGAAATAAATGCAGAGACAGGAAAGAGAGAGAGTGAGAGAGGAATAAATGCAGTGACAGGGAAGAGAGAGAGAAAGAGAAATAAATGCAGAAACAGGAAAGAGATAGAGTGAGAGAGGAATAAATGCAGTGACGGGAAAGAGAGAGAGAGAGAGAAAGAGAAAAAAATGCAGAGACAGGAAAGAGATAGAGCGAGAGAGAAAGAGAAATAAATGCAGTGACAGAAAAGAGAGAGAGAGATAAAGAGAAATAAATGCAGTGACAGAAAAGAGAGAGAGATAAAGAGAAATAAATGCAGTGACAGGAAAGGGAAAGAGAGAGAGAGAAAGAGAAATAAATACAGTGACAGGAAAGAGAAAGAGAAATAAATGCAGTGACAGGAAATAGAGAGAGAGAGAAAGACAAATAAATGCAGTGACAGGAAAGGGAAAGAGAGAGAGAGAAATAAATGCAGTGACAGGAAAGAGAGAGAGCAACTGCCCTTAAGAGAAAATCCTAAACAATAGTTTTACAAAAATGTTTTTGTATTGAGAAACAATACAAAACATTGTTTCTCAAATTGCTTTAATTTTTGATTATCAACAAATAATCATCTATTCATACACTAATGAAATAGTACACAATAAGGCATCTAACAAGAGTATATGTGATGGCAATAGTCCATAAAAAACCCGTAAATATAAACACTCAAAATAATATTCCAACATCAAAATATCATCACGTTTGACATGAAACCGACTGCACTGACGTCAGCGCCATTTTCCCACCAATTCTCTCTTCCTCCACAGTGGGAAAACAGACAACTTTAATATTACTAGTAATCTCATGTCCAAAATCCCTGTTCGGGGATTAATAGTGCAGTCCATCCACAAGCATGTGGGCACATCCGGTCTCGGGCTTGTAGTCGGTCTCTCAAGACCCTCTTTAATTCAGAGATAGCAGCCACTTCTGCCGAGTCCTTCTCGGTGAAGGATAAACATTTCCACAGTCACTCTGTGATTTCTCCACGGGTCGCTCTCTTCTGGGAGGCGTCTGCTAATGACACGGCGTTTAACGCTCTCGAGATAAGACGCAACTTTCCATCGTGAAATAAAGTTCTGGACGTGCTGGACACGACTCGATCAATTCTCTTTTCTCTGGGAGTATTGATATTCAGGTTGCATGAGCTTGATAGCTCATTAATACTTCATATTCCCCGTCCACTAAAGGGCTTATATGATTAGGACGAGATCTCCTGATCAACAGAGATTATGAACTGTACAATAAAGAATATTAATGATGTCAGACGATGATGTATTTTGATGTGTCATTGCAGACTGCCGAGTGATTTTCGTCATTAGCCCGGCTTGCTGCAGGAAGAGCAGATTTAGGCCGGAAAACACAGGACGCTTTAACTTATCAGACCTTTTTATCAGTGGCCACATGGCGGTTTTGAATGCTGAGAGCCGTTTCCTCTCCATTGCGAATTGGATTACGGCTTGAAAGTGTCCAGTAACGCTATAGCTGGAGTGACAGCAGTGAACTTGAAAGTTATTGGAGGGTCAGAAGGACAACAATAAAGTGAACGGAAAGCCTTGTTCACACAGTATAACCCATTACGGTATTTAAAAAAAAAAAATGTATAGTTATATACAGGGTTGATTATTAGAGACCATGAACTTTGGTGACTAAAACTAATTTAATAGCATGTTTATTATTAGTTCCTGGCAGAGGTGTAAAGAGAAAAGCATATTTAAATAAAAGTAAGAATACCTGACTGTAAAAAAAAAAACTCCATTACAAGTTACCAATTCTAAAAAGACTTGAGTAAAAGTTGTGAAGTATCCTATTATAAAAAAAAACTTGAGTATTTTATTCGTGCTAAATTTAGGCTCAAATAGCACCAAGAAATCTGAAAGACATATGTGTTTATGTATGAATACTTATTTCCTAATTAAGAAATTAAATTTAACACCTCAATATTTCAAAATCGATAAAAAAAACAAAAAGTAATTCTCAGTCAAACTCAAATGTGCAAAAAAGTGCAACCGCTAATTCACATTCACGAGATTTAGCTCATAAATACCATCCAGTACCTTTAACACCCTGTAGATGGCGATATCACCTCGTCTGCCGAAGAAATTAACCGCGGTAGAAAAAGATGCAGACTTGTCTTGCACAATCCCAATGTAACAAGTTACGGTAAGAATCCATTAAAATATAGTGGAGTAAAGAGTAGAATAACTCAATCAAACAGTAGAGAGTACAGTAGAGTCAAGTAGAGAGTAAAAGTTGCTTATATTTTTTTATACTCGGTACATGTACAAAGTAGGAAAAATACTTAAGTAAAGTAACAAAGTTCATTTACTCAAAATTTTACGCCACTGATTCTTGGCTAATAGAGGGCGTGGCAAGGTGTAATGGGCGGAGCACAGTTTGTTGTCAGGGTGATGCTGCATACAGTAGGGGTGTGTCAATGTGTTATTGCTAGTTATCTTTTTGTAAATTATTTTTAAGTAGTAAATTAGTTGCTTTGTTAGGAGTTTGAGTCCAAAAGGACGTTTTCTTAAATTATTCAATCTGATTGTCAGATCAAAATGGCTTGAAACCTGAAATTGCTGTGTGCGGCCATATTTTGTATATTTGTAAATTGACGGTAAGTAAATTAACATATTGAATTAAAATATGATCATTTGTGAAAGGTTTCCTTCACTGTCTTCATTGAAAGATCTGTTTAGTAATAAAATACCGTTGCCTCATGTGCATTAGCTTTAAATACCTTGTTTTGTTTCGTTTCACAGACAGACATTAACTTTTAAAAGACCTGCGGTGAAAACGATCGGTTTTGGACTAAAATCGCATTTTCCACAGAGGAATTAGCGCCGTGTGCTATTGTGCATTGTTTTCCTTCACTGTACTTGAAAAAACTATGAGACGAGTCCAAATCACGAATTGAAATAAATCTAGAGAGATTTTTTCTTCTGTTACTTGAGTCTTGTACCACATAAAATCTTGATAAAACAACAAACAATGTGGACAGTTAAATCTCTATCTTTCCCTGAATAAAAGCGATAACTACCGCAGCGAGAAAAGAAGAAAATGGAAGACAGTTGTCTGCTTGTATTCTAACACCTGAGTGTAGAACCTCCATGTCTGTCTGTCTGTCGCTCTCGAATTCTTGACAAGGACTTTCAGCTTTTGTGATGAACACAAACCAGGTTTTGCCGAAATCAAACAGTGTGTCAAAGACATTCGAAACGGAGGCATTTGAAATGCAAGCCGTCTTCTCACAATCTGCTGTCTGACGTGGAAACCCATTTTCTCCTTATGCAGCATTAAGCACATTTGTGGATTAGGAGGCGTATTATTCTGGAACTTTAAACATTAAGGAAACAATATTGTCAGCATCCAGTCTCCATCTCTCCTCCCGATCAGATGGATGCTGGAGTGATTCCATCCTTCTGTGTCTAGCACTTGCCTTTATTTACTCTGTGCTCTTAATTAGCTATTAACAATCTTTATTAAATAATAATTATTATTTATCCATTTACCTGTGTACTTTTTCATCTCATGTTTTTGTTGCCTAACCATTTGTTAATTCCTCTCCCGGTCGTGGCTTCGTATCTTCATGATGTTCCCTCAATTAAACCTCCTTTTCTATGTTTGTTAATGTTTGACTCATTTGTTCGCTGAGTTTTGCCTTGTTTTGGTTTTGTGATCTTTTGTGATTTTTTTTGGTAATAACATCTTGCTCAAATCTGGTCTTGGGAATTCTGTCAAAATCTTTTCCTGCTCAAAAGATCCACAGGCCCACACTGACATATGGATAGGTTTGATGTCTTGTTTTTATAATGCAGATGCGTTTTATATAATTATAATAGTATTTTTAAATGAAGCCCTTTCATCAACAAATGGCATCGACTTGTCTATACGATATCTTGATGTCCGCACAACCTACAGTAGGATTACAATCTACAGACAGCCACAGGACGGCTTTGATGCTCGCGTTTATTTATTCTTATTTTCCTTTGTTCCAAGAGAAACCTATTAAATCTGCATGAGAGATTTCCTTATCCATCACTTCAGAGAATCGCAGTCCATTTGCTTCTGAAAGAAATGCATCTGAAGAGGAAATGGCCTTTTCGACTGTGCTCTCACACCAGCATCACGGCAAGGTATTCTCAGATTCTTCTACAACCAGAGACAGACAAGCGAGAAAACCCCCTTGTTAATCACAATCCCAGTCTCTGCTAAAGATGACTGAAAAACTGTAGGGCATTTAGGACATAGCAAAGCGAGCTGCAGACGAGTTTTTTTTTCAGTAATTATTTGGATTTCTTAGTAAGGCAAGAAGACACCAAAAGGTACCGATTCAGAAAGAGGATGTGAGAGACGCTAGAAAAACACGTCTCACAAGCTAGTGCATCGATGTTTTTTTTTTTCCCATTTTCTCACGATTCAGAGAGATTATTAACGGGAAAAGTGGATGGGAATGGATGGAAAAGAGAGAAGAGTTTTACGCGGTCCTCTCGCCATCACCCCCGGCTGGCTCACTGATCCTAATTTCCCTGCTCACTGTAGCACGTCTTACCACATCAGACCGTTCCAGGTATCGCCTCAGCAGACTCATACCTCTGTGTCACGCAGCCTCCGAAGGCAGAGGACATGCTAACAAGGATACGTGCGGAGGCTACACATTCCCTAACATGCCTCGATATAGCCCGGCTACGCTGAAGGAAATTAAATCGACTGCTTCTGAACCGAGCAGCTTCATGTGAACTTATCATGTTCACACCAGAAAGCTCCACCAGTTGACTTGCTTTGGTCCGGACCAAATGCAGTTTAAAGTCGTGTTTTGTGTTACTTACTTTGTGGGCTGGGTTAAAGAACGCAAAATGAAGACATGCGTACTAATGCGATTGAGCGATGTGAATGTGTCCGGAAGATGTGCAAAGGCCTGAAAGGTCTCAGTGGACATTCTGCTCAAATCACGATTCAGTCTGGCTGTAGATGTTCAAAATGTTTCAGAATTTGTTAACAGAGCATTTGCGACACAACTGATGAGAAACGATCCATTCTACATAGAGCCCAAAATTCTAACTCCTGCAAAAACTATATCTGTCAATTTAGCTTTAGCATTAGCTTTGACTTTTCTTGAAAGGATTTCCCCCCCTGTGCTTGTGTGTGTTTCATTTGGGTCTCCTGTTTTAAGAATATTAGAGTCTGCAATGTTGCCAAAAAGTGTGAGTGAGAGTGTAAATGTGTGTGTCTGTGAGTCCTGTGATTGGTTAGACTGCAAACTCTGTGTTCTGCCTTCAGCCTGGTTGCTGTAAAGCATTTCAGGAAAATTTGATTGAACTGAGGATGATAAGAGCATCTCAGTTATGCCACCAAATTTCAGTTAATCGTTTTCCTAAAGCCTGAACTTAATTTGTAACAATCATTATAAAAATAATATGAAAAGGTTACTGCATTGTTCCGTTTGTTTTATTGGTTGAGAAGTTATGCAACTTGTCATTAAAGGGTGATATGAGTAAGTCCAGAGTCAAGTTCAGAACCATAAACTTTACCTTAATAAACCAACTATGTCCTAACTATCTTACCCTAACCTAGCTCACTTACCACAGTGGGCTAGAACCAACCTACACATACCCTAATTTAGCAACCTACCCAAACCAACCAACCTAACCAACTTAACACACCTACTCTAACATAACTAACTTACCCTAATCTAGTCCACTTACCACAACTGAACCAACCTAACCTAACATAACCCACCTACCCTAGTTTAGCCATATACCCTAACTAACCAATCAACCAAACAACCCAAACTTAACAAACCTACTCTAACCTACCCTAACCTAGCCCACTTACCATAACTGAACCAGCCTTCCCAACTACTCTAATTTAGCAACCTACCCTAACCAACCAACCCTAACCTAACAAATTTACTATAACCTACTAACTACAACTAATTTACCCTAACCTAGCCCACTTACCACAACTGAACAAACCTACTCCAACGTAACCTTCCTAAACTAATTTAGCAACCTAACTTAACTAACCAACCAAACCTAATATAACCTAGCCAACCTACCAGAAATGGTTCACAACCGGACCAGATGATGTTGAAACAAGGCACACAAGGACACCAGCTTGGACGTGCGAGTTTAGCACCTTTAAAAAGCGCAGGAGCATGACGTGCCTGATTGTCTTTTCTTCTGTACAACACACACACACTGAGCTACAACGGCGTACAGTGGGTTACTGACAGCTGAGAAAGACTCATTTGCGACTCCTCTCCCCAATGGCCAAGCGTTGCTCTACTCTGCAAGCAGACAGCAACAAAACAAGCAAAGCAATATTTTGTCCGGTTACGGTGAAGCCTCATTAAAAAGTCATTGTGCATATGAGGAACAACCTTGTGAACCTTTGTAATTGGTCTGCGGGGAGTTTGCTCGCTGGATCATCAGGATTCATTTCCCAATGCCATTAATGTGAATGGCACAAATAATCATTACTCTCCTCTTTGCGGCGACCAATAAACTGCATGACCATGAACTGCAAAATCAGTGCGTGTTTATGAGGATCGTAATGGCCATGTCAACCCAAATGACATTTGTTATCATGAAGCTTAACATTTTTATTAGTACTGTGTTTGCAGAATACATGAACACATACATACGGATATACATTATTATAACGGATGCATCTATATTGGATTTGCAGGGCATAATTTGAAAATTAAAATATAGCAAAGATATTCAATGTGATGACCCACAAGCCCACTCGTGCGCCATGACTTAAGGCTGCCCACTGCTCCTCACTTCACTTGGATGGGTTACAATTTTGTAAAGCACTATGGAAGGGGTTGGGAACCTTTTGGCTGAGAAAACCGTACACACCACATATTTGTAGAAAAATTACGTCCAAAAGAGCCATACCTAAAGCTTAAAACTAAATTCAAGTAAATGTTCAAGTTCTGAGGATTTGTAAGGCACTTTTGCGTGCGAATGTATGCATTTGTGTAAAACCATTATGACAACAAGTATCTCAAATCATTTTGATAACACTGTTATTAATGTTTCACACACATATGTAAATCGTCTTCGCGCTCATGTGGCTCGTTAAACTTTTAATCCTGACAAAACGTACAAATTTGTTCGTACAATTTCGTTCGTACAATTTCGTTAGTTTTGTAGTAATTTACGTTTGATATTTTAAAAATCTGATTCCATACAGAAGCTGCTCTACCTCCACCAAGGCGAATTACTCCATTTGTGTTGAATAGTCTTCGTTTTGTCATCTTCGATAAAAGGGTTTCCGCTTTTTAAAGAAGGTAACGTCCTTACGTCACGACAATGTTAAGCATTATCCAATAAAAACATGGTGTTGTCCCGAGAACAGCTGTGATTGGCTCCAGTCGCCCGCAACCAGGAAACGAATACATTGAAATACAGGAGAACGTTTTATATTTTAACCTTATTATATATTTTTAAAGCTTTGTCTGCGAGTCATATGCAGAAGTGCCATATATGACTCGCGAGTCATTGGTTCTCCGACTCGGGCACTATGGGATGGTCTCAACTGAAGCATCATGGAGGCATTTCCTGACTTGTACCCATGCGATGGAAAAAAAACCCCTTACATCCATGTACATAATCACAGACATTCTAAACCAGGTCTAATTTGACCAGGAACGTTTTCTCACCAGGGTAACCATTATATCAAGGCCCAAGCTAAAGTGCAGACGGACAGACAAATAACTCACTTACCGAGAAATGTTTTGCCTTGAGTGTCCAAGCCGCTGACATTCGTCTTCTCCTAACCACCTTGTTCCTACTTTGTCATGAAAAGAATGAGTGACACCGCCTCATGAGCCGATTCGAGACGGCCTTAATGGTCCAATATTATGTTGCTTCACAGACACACCATTAAGTGCTAAATGTTCAGAACTGCATTACTGCAACCTCTGAGATTAAGAGTGATAAGGTAAAGCACTCTTTCCCCTCCTCAACCCTCTTCCTATCTGCTCCCTGACTGCATCCGTAGCTTTCTAGGAATGAATTATTCATACCTCCAAATCATCAGCTGGCCAAGATAAAGGAGCTCTAACCACTTCTCAAATGTATTGATTTCTGTAGCATTCGCATGATGGGCGCAAGAAATTGTGTCCAGCAGAGGCTGAAATCCGAGACTGTTAGATAAGTCAGAGTAGTTTTGGGAAGATCTTTCCATACTTCTATTATGGCTAGCAAGGTTGCGAGGTCTCGTGACAGGAAGCTTGATCTAATAGCATTCTCGAATTCTTGACAAGGACTTTCAGCTTTTGTGATGAACACAAACCAGGTTTCGCCGAAATCAAACAGTGTGTCAAAGACATTCGAAACGCAGGCTTTTGAAATGCAAGCCGTCTTCTCACAATCTGCTGTCTGGCGTGGAAACCCATTTTCGCCTTGTGCAGCATTAAGCACATTTGTGGATTAGGAGGCGTATTATTCTGGAACTTTAAACATGGCCAGAAGTCACATTAAATATTGTTGTGAGAGTTTAGCAAATGCAATATGGGTTTGTATTACAGATTATACATATTCGAATGACGCTATAGGTATTTTGAGAGAATTTTGTAGTTTGATAAAATAAAATGGTGGTGTGGTGGGTGTCGCTGTTGCCTCAGATGTTCAGGAGAACTGGAATGTGGAAAACCACGCATGAGTGTAAATGTGTGTGTCTGTGTGTCCCATTCTGTGATTGGTTGGTAACCAATCCAGGGAATATTGTCCACGCCCAGAGTTGCTGGGATTGGCTTCAGCTCCCCACGACCCAGAACAAAAAAAGCAGTTGGATGGATGGATGGACTCAAAGGTGTAAAGTACTTGAGTACGCTTTAGGAATTTTTGTAAATTTTGTAAATATATAATATGTATACATACGTTTAATAGAATTGATTCAAAAAAAAAAAAAAACAATACAACGAACACGCAAAGAAACTGAAAACAATTATTTAGACATTGAAACACTGAGCACAGTATTTGTACTTGTATTAGTACTTCTACTTTTTTGATTGCGTGAATTTACAGGAAGTTTAAAAGTTGCTTATATTTACAAGTACAAAGTAGCCAAAATATGAAAATTTTTAGTACGAAATATTTAGTACGAAAATTAAATACAAAAAGTTCCTAAAGTGTACTCGAGTACTTTACACCCCTGGAGGGACTTAACAATCATATTTAATAAGCAGGAAAGAACCAGGCTTTAGTACAAATGCCAAATCTTGTGTTAATCTCGAAACCGATGTTTTCTGAAATCAGAAAGTCAAAGTTACTTAGATCCTTACAATTTCATCTGAAGCAATCACAACTAATAAAATCCTTCATATCATTGGCTTCTTTGAAGAAAGGAAGTAACAAATGAGTGAAAAGGAACATGAATATGAAGAAAACCTAGAAAAGAATCGTTAAAACAGTAGATGTCAATGCAAGTCACGCCAGGCACATCATCAGATTGAGAAGCGGGGATATGAAAATTGTTTTCAATTTTTAAAAATAGTTTTGTTTTAAAATCATGGCAAGTCAGTTTAAAAAGAAAAAAAAAAGTTGAATACAATGGGTTTTTAAAAGAGAAGTGAGCTCTGCAAATTTAATCAGAGACATATACTTTTGTTTTTCTACATAAATCACAATGCAAGGAAATCTATATTATACAGCCGCGCCGAGGAAATTAGTTTTTTGGAGTTTTTCAGGGATATGTTGTTGTGTGTGTGCAAGTCAGCATTTTAGAAATAGCTAAGTTTATAAAAAACAATAAAACACATAATTATTACATGTAAAGTAAACAGTTAATCTTCTAAATAAATTAAAGCATCATGTTCTCTTAGGGTTGAACTTGCGCAAATGACCATTTTAATGACTAATTCTAATTTGAATTGTATTTCACTCTTCCTGTCTGTCAGACAAACACCATTATTCTTCACTGGATCATTACTGGCTAGGAAAACCACTTCCTTCTATAAAAAAAAAGTGTACTGGCTGCCGTTTATAAATAATTACAGCCTTATTTTTGACTTTGAATAAAGCATCTATTAGACTTTTAGCCTTTAAATTGAACTGTTCAAACTCCCTGTAGGTTTTACTGGTTTATTGTGTGCTTCAAATCCGAAAATGCTAGCGGTTGAGACGACTTGATGTCTTTCGTATCAAGTAAATATGAATAGAAAGCATGACACTTAAGGATCCCGCCATTACTCTCCATTAACCTCGCATAATAGCGGTCAGAGCTTGTACTTTTTGTGCACTTGTAGTAAGATCTTCTTTATTGATCAACATTCAGTCCGGCTCACTCTCACAATGTTGATGCTTCAGCTTCACGCCGAGCTTTTTCCTTCAGGGCAAAACAGCATCTGCTTTCAGAAAACTGGTGTTCTGGTTTCCGCGATAACTACATATATATTGGATTTGGACTTTCCTGTTATGATACAAGTTGGGAGATGTTGTTTATTAGATGACTGGCACTGTGTAAACTTGATAAAACATACGCAGTACCTCTGATTAAACATACGCAGTACCATGTGTTCACTGGTTTGTGGAATATTCAAGCATCTCAATACTACAGGAACATCATCTTACAGTATAATTGAATTGAATGAATACTATAAAAATATTTTCAATTTCAAAATCCAAGACCGACTCGAGACTTCAGTCCAAAGCCCGGTTGAGGCCTTTTTTCCTCAGGAACTCTGGTTTCTTCCCACAATTCCAAAGCAAAATATTTGGAGTTTGTAAAATTTCCCATAACTGTGAGAGGGAGGGTGAATGTGTGCGTCTTGCTCTCTGATTGGCTGGCCATTGATTGGGTGCCCTGCCTTCGGGTCCATAGTGGCTTAGATTGGCTCTGTGTAATTTAAAAAGCATTTATAATCCAATGGTAAAGAATATGCATATGTATGCATAATTTAAACATTCTAATAAACAAACTTGCAAAAAATACAAAATAAATAAAAAAAAAAAAACCTAGCTTCCACTATCTAGTACATGTCATTTTTACAAATATGAACAATGCGTTAAAAAAGAAACTCATGATGAGCTTTTGAATATAAATCTGCACCAAAGTATTTGAAATTTCACGTATTAACCCAAACATGTTCGTAGAGTCTATTCATTTAGTTTATGATTATGATAATAGACGTACTAATGATTCTTTGATAATAGACGTACTTGATATATTCAATGGAGACACAGGTAAAATAACCGTTCTTGTCAAGTATTTGAATTAGCTGTAGTATATTTCATGTTCCCATATAATCAACACATCACCAACAAGCTATCAAGCCTTATGCGTTGCGCAATTCCAACACTTAGCCTGGCATCTTCTTTAAAAAGACATCATATGAATTGTCCTATGCAAGCCAACTGATCACGACAAGAATAGCTTGGGACATTTATTAATAGTGATTGTGAGAATCAGCTCTCAGTCTAGCAAGCACCTCGTGTTGTCGCTCGACAAAGACACAGCTTCTCGCGGAAGCAAACACATGGTCTGTTCTGAGGGATAACAAAGTCTGCAGGGACTGTGGGTAGGATGGTTTGCTCCACTGGAGCTTTCAAAGGGTAAGTGGATGGAGCTTAGGGGAGCGTTAGTGATGCAGAGAAGCTTTGGCCTCTAGATGAGCCACTCCACTGGACACCACACACCCTGATCAGTCTACCTGCTGCCAGCATTCTCAATAACAGATAAGAGCCTATCTCTACAAACCAGATACGCAAGCAATTTAACATATAAGGTGGTGGGATGCTGAAAGAGTTTACAGACGACTTCTTTGGCTGCTCCCGCCCTTCTGTGGCATCACCCGACTATGGTGGAAGACACCGGCCTGGCTGGGTATTGATTCAGCATTTGTTCCACTAGACAAATCCAGAATTGTCCTATAACTGGGGAACGGGAAACACAAATATGCCTACTAATTCATACTTCTTTATTGCAGATTTTTCGTGTTTGTTCCTACCAACGTAATCTATAGAATCAGATTAGTGCCAAACATATCAAACGTAAATTTCAAAGAAACGAACGAAAATGCTTCACGTTTACGTTTTTTTTTTTTTTATTTTTTTTGCTTGCAATGTTCACGTTTTCGTTTGAAATTTTTTTTTTGCTTCAGATTTTTCGTTCATTTTTTTTCCGTTTGGATTTGACATTTTTTTTTCCCAAAATTTTCATGCCTTTTTTTCATCTGATGAAGACTGACTTTGTGGCCAAATTTCAGAATGTGTCTTGAACTTGGCTTAAGCCTCCTCAAGTTACAAACGTATTACTGTATCTCTTCGGACTTGTCAGAAACATGTCAGAAAACATGTCAGAAAATCCAACAAGCATAAAATTAATACGGTAAACCCCAGCAAAAACCAAAAAAACATGCAAACTTGGCAAAAAAGGCCTCAAACTAAAAAAAAAAAAAAAAAGAAAAAAAAAGGTCTCAAACAAAACCTTAGTCTTGAGCTCAGATTTTAAACCGCGCTATCTTTACTTAAACCTTGTACCACTCTTTGTTCATCCATTTAAACAAAATCAAAAAGAAAACCACAGCATTTCACCAAGACTTAGTCACAATCACATCACACTGACCGTTACATCTGTATTCGTATCACATTCTTTCACAGTGTCCCCAAGGCCCTTTATTTAAGATCCATCTGTTCTTAAAGAAATGAAACCTGAAAAAATAGCAGCAGTGACAAGTTCACCAATTAAAGAGCAGATGGCAGCGCGTGGCAGCTGTTACCTGAACTGTGTGAGCAGCATATGTAGTGAAGATGGAGTTTACAATGAAGTTCACTTCAATGTTTTATTAGCCGCGTAGCAAGAATTGATGGGTCACGGCACCAAAATCACCTAGATGTAGTTAGTGTGATGTTTGTGTCTTTTTTAATTATAATGTCAGAATCAGCTTTAATGGTCAAGTTTGCACAGGACAGCGTGGAATTATAGAAAAAATATATAATTACAGAAAAAAAACAAGTTATTTACAGTTTAATTATAATTTAATATTGTCAACTGTCAAATGTAAGTTAACCAAATTATTTCAGCCTAAACAAGTACTGTTTAGTTAAGTATATTCAACCATTTATGATGACTTCAAAATAATGTTTTAAAAATGTATTTATTTATTTATTTTAAAAATGTGTGGTAACTTTAAATGCAATATAATGGTGACTTTACTTTGAAAAATGGATTCAAATCACTGATTAAAAATTGATTCACAAATCATTGTGATTTGATACAATATTTTCAGGTGTGCGTACAAATTTTTTTTTAAATAAATAAAAAAAAAAGAAAGAAAATATTTTTTGTAACAAATAAAAAAACAAATGTGTCAAATTTGTGTCAATTTCAAAACAACATTATTTTTTCATACAATTAACATTTTATTTATAATCTCAGCATATACACAGACAATTGCCATGCCATCTTGTATTCATTTTTAACCAAGCAACATAACAACTAGGAGGCTGAAAATCCACTTACATCTGACATGAGTTTCGGTTACGTTTCACAATTCACATGAGCCTGAACCTGCAGTGACACCGAAACAAAAAGATCAGGAGTTGCATGAAGCGCGGTATGGATGAGCACGGAGCAAACTCCTCAGCGCTTCCCTGATATCGCTGCATTGAATTGTCTTTTTGAAGCAGCATGTCGCTGCAGGGTAATGGGCCGTGATGAGCACTTTGTGTCAACCTCAGCTGTCCCATCAGATCAAACCCAAGAAACCACAAACTGTTGGTGTCATTTCCACCTCAGGAGTGCAAAGCAACTACAGAGCACTTTACCGTGGCTGTGCATCCACGGCTAGCATTATAAACGTCATCGATAAGTTCTATATGTATGATTTGGAGAGATAAAAACCGTATTTAGGTGTATATATAAGCCCTTTTTTTTTCCAAAATTTCGACGCTCAGAAACGTGGAGGATGCTTATAATCGGCGGTTTCAAATATGCGTGTAAATATAAGTGCCCATTTTTTCCGTATTTAAGGTCAGGAACATAAAAAAAAAATCATAAAATCATAAAAAAACGAAAACACTTTGTCTTGCATCGGCGAGCATGTGCATGTATATAATGACAAAACAATGGTCTGTTGGCAGACGTGCATACAGTATAAGCTTTTATTGGCTCAAAAACAGAAATAAAAAAACATTAGACACGTCGCGACACTTAACAGAGACAAAATAACACTGGAAGAAGTAAGATCAAACTAAATACAGTACATTAGTATCACAACAAACAGAGACTAAGTAACCACAACTGGGTAGCTTAGCATAAACGGCTACAAACCAGTCCAATGTGTCATCACAGAAAGAGTCGAAAATGAAGAACACGGGCACGTGGCAATCAAAACGCTGGGTGGCTGCACGGGGGATAATAATCCTTCCGCTTCACCGGTGTTGGATAAAGAGAGAGCTTGAAACAGGCCTGCATTTGAAACAATTGCTCTGCATATACGCGGAGTCTGGCTATAGAGCAAATAATTTTGGGAAATTAAGTCCTGACCATTAGAATCGACTATTTGGTACCTATTATTCAAGTAAAACGATATCAAAATGATATAAGACACAAGTTAGGTTTAAGTAAAGAACTTTAACAGAATATTAACGTAATTGAACCAGAAATGTTAATG
Organism: Paedocypris micromegethes; assembly: GCA_028031935.1. Lineage (NCBI taxonomy): Eukaryota > Metazoa > Chordata > Actinopteri > Cypriniformes > Paedocypris > Paedocypris micromegethes. Next base: position 28,251,528 of record CM051495.1, on the reverse strand, counting down.
AAATGTTGTTTTGTTTTTTTTATTTTTATTTTGTGCCTGATAAATCAGAGGGGTTATTATATTGGCAAAAATACTGCGTATTAATATTGCGTAAACAGTTAGACTGCATTTAGGCTACTCCGTGGAATTCCATACCTCCATTTTCTGATCGATTTTTTTCCATTGATGGTTCACGTGACTGTAGCCAATAACAGCAACTCTGATCCTGAAGGTAGGACACACCCTGCTGATGGCCAGCCAATCACAGAGCGATGTAGTTTACTAAAATACCACCAATCAAAATCAAATGTACTAGATCTGCAAAGATAACTAGTAAACAATACGCCTTCTTATCCCAGGACACAAAACTAAGCTTGCAGAAATAAATATAAAAAGAAAAAGTATACTAGATGGAGTATATATGTCCGTTAGCGAGAATTAAATCTGGTCCCATGAGGTTAGTCTTTATTCCAGATATTTGCTTTTTACTCCAGGATTTGATGAAGTGCAATTCCATGTAGAACACAGAAAGAATTTCTGTGTGTGTGTGTGTGTGTATGTGTGTGTGTGTGTGTGTGTGTCTGTGTATGCCTGTACCTACACTGCTATACGTACGCTAAGCGCTTGATTGAACTCAAGTCCGATGCTTCTTAAATTATAAATGCCTATGTCCAGTTTGCAAGCCTTGTCAGACGCTGCATTGCGAGAAGCTACAACGCTTGTCCTTAAGCTTCAAATTTCAGTGTGTTTTAACCGGGAAATGAAGGCTATGCACTCAAGATGGCAAAAAGACGTCACGTGATCCGATGTGAAAATCCGATACAATAATGATATTAATAATGTCACAATGTAATGACTAGTGGTGTAAAGAGTACATATGCTCTTAAAAATTGCTAACAAAAGAGTAAAAGTTGCCTTTATTTTTGATACTAGCAATTAAAAAAAAATAGCGAAGTCTGTTTACTCAAGTTCTTTACACCACTGACTGTGATGCACAAAAACGATCTGATTGAAAGCAAACATGATTAACAACAACACCCTGAAAAAGAGGTGCTAAAATTACAATTATTCGCACTTCAATCATGTTTCTTTGGTAATTTTTGCTGGAGTAATAATAATGAAAAGGACTTTTTGTACTTAGTTGTATAAATTATTTTACTTTATACTTATATACAAACTTATACAAGTTTCAAAATATTACTTATTTGTATTAGAAAAATAGAAGAATAATGGCATCTTTACTGTATATGGCACTAAAATTGGCAATTTTGGTTCATTACCTATGAATTGTTAATCATTTCCTAAAAATATTTATAAAATACCAATAATTGAAAAAAAAAAACAAATCTTACAACACTTAAAAGGCATTTATATTGTATCGAGGTCCCACCATTATTATGCTCACTAGTCATAGCCATAATCTTAAACACCCACGAACAATGGAATAAACCCAACAATATTCTAATTTTACATTTTCACACAGCGGCTTTGAGCATTCAGGCCTCACTTTGACCTTAAGGTTTGTACACAAACACACACAAGCATTTTTCAAACCAACAAAAAAGTACTCTTGGGAATCTGCCGTGAGTGGTAGCTACATGACTACTTGAGTACTTTGAGGAAATTCTGAAGTACTTTTACTTAGTAGGAAACTCTACCAACCTCCGGACATTTCTGTCTGTGGATTGAAAACTATTCAAATTGCTTGAGCCACAACTGTCCTTTCTCGGAGTGCACCAAGTGCATTTGTCAAAAGTGTGACTGCTCCTTCCTCAGTCTGGAAGTTGGAAAGTGTGAGTCTTAATTACAGGGCGATGGCGTAACTCTACAAAGCAGAGTCAAGTGGATTAAATTGGACAGAGTGGGAGAATGCCTCTGAGATTAGCCCAGGGCGACAAGAGAGAGATAGAGAGGGGGAGCGAGGTGGAAGATAGGTGACTGCTGAAAGGCCGGGGGTTGTGTGTCAAACTCGAAAAAGAAAGCCAGGCTGATGATGCTGACATTGGCCCATCTACCAGTCAGTGAGCCAAGACCTGTCAACAGACTGTAATCAGAGTGAGATAGACAGACAGAAAGCCAGACAGGCTTGAGATTTCCTGGAATCTACTGGAAGCGGCGAGACCGTCAACACGGCCAAAGATATGAGAAGCACCACCTACATGATGTATAGGGCCAAGTCGGTTTTTCGAAGCCATGGCATTGTCCAAATCAGCGTGAGGGAGAATGTTATATGACTCAGAGGTTCATGAATTATTAAGTCTAAAACATTATATACTGAATGGAAACTTTATTTAGAGTCTTATTATCGATTTTCTGGTTGTATATGGTGATTTAAAATAAAGACCAATTGCAGCTAACTTGTAAATATGCTAGTAGACGTGGGTGCTATAAGAATGAAGTTATAGTATAAAAATGAGTATAAAAATGTAAAATAAGAATAAAAAAGCATACTTAATATACGTCTTTAAAATAATTACCAGTATCGAAAACCTTTTTTTTTTCAAAAATTTATATTGATTTAAAACTAAAAAGTCATTAAAAATGTATGTTTATATTACATTATTTATGTCAGCATAATCATTTATTAACTTTGGTTTTATTATTTTAATGATAAACAGTTTGCGTGAGTTGCTCCTAATTCACGCTTTCAGACACACATTAGTAATCAAATACAGAAATAGCTTCTTATTTGAAGATAGATGGAAAATTCCCCCCTTGCTTTGCTTGTAATTTACATTTTTTAAATTTTGCAATTAGTTGATATATTAAAAAAATATATAGTCATAGTTATAAGTAATAGTTTAAGAACTTTATAAGCAATATAAAATTTCATAAATTCAACATTAATTAAAAATATTTTTTATTTAATATTTTTATTTTCACCAAAATTCCACCTGTTGAGTTTATTAAGCTTATAATATGCATTTACAGTTGAATAATTAGTGTTTAAAAAGAGTTAACATTTTCCATGTCAATTCCGGTTTGTGTATGTGTGATTCAGGGCCTGTGTGAAGAAGCGAGAACAAAGGCCTCTCTGCTTAGCTCTTTATCTAGTTTGATTATCTGCTTTTTTCTCAGAAACATTTTCTGAGCTGTTATTTTGAATTTCCCCCTGAACTCTGGTTTGGTTATGTTCAGTCACTTCCTGGTTTGGTTTCTGTTGTTAATCATCTGTTTCAGCAGTTTTGGTTTGTTCTGGATTGATTGTGTGATTATTGCATGGTTTCTGTTTAGATCTGTCACCTGTGCCCTGGTTTGTTTGCTCTGATTGTGTCATTCTTTAAGCCCTGTGTTTTCTGTGTTAGTTGCTAGTCTGTCACGTTATGTCACGTTCTGTTGTGCTCTGATATCCGGATTGGAATCCGTGGTTTATCTGTGCCTTGTTCCTGAGTGATGGCTCAGTGAGTACCGTATTTTCTGGACTATAAGCCGCACCTGTATATGATCCGCATCCGCTTTATGAACGGTTTTGAATTGTAAATGTACATGTATGTAACTAAATAGATCCTTTCCTAACCTGCATTTTAACACGGCAGCGACTTTCTTTTAGCAATATCTACAGTATTTATCTTCATTATCAAAAAATCTACAGAATAGCTGCACCTTTGTATAAGCCGCATGGTTCAAAACCTATGGAAAAAGTAGCGGCTTATAGTCCAGAAAATGCGGTAGTCTGGTTTAGTTTGCCACCTGTGGCGGTTTAATTTGTGCTAGCCCTGTTTTTGGTCCCTCGTGACCTGTTTCTGTTGTGTTTTTGTTTATTTCATTATTAAAAAGCATCCTTTGCATTTAAGGCTGAGCTCCCATTCCTGTGCTGATAGACCTTACACCACCCCTGCTAGTACACACACACACACACACACACACCGATTAACAATTGGCTTTTTTTTTTTTTAACAGAATCTATTTTTTCCAAATTTTGAACACCGATGAACAACGGACATTTTTCCTAATTTTGAACACAGATGAACAATGGACACTTCTTGAAAGACTCTTATAGCAACTTTGCATTGGTCTGGGACTAAGAAAAGCGCTATTTAAATAAACTTGAACTTGGACACACACACACACACTCACTCTACAATGGCTTCCTGCGACACCTACTGCGATCGATCCTTAAGTCTGATTGCGAGATCTTCCGTCTCGTGAGTTCAGATGGAGCACTTGACAAGTCGACCGTTCCCTACAGATCATTTCACAGGATAAGTGTGAAAGCAGCAGACGGTTCTACTATCACACTCAACCCGTCCGACTCGGAAACCGTTATGCAAAGTCTAACAAATTGCTTTTAGTCTTCCTTTTCAACCCTCACATATCCAGTCTGTTGGTTACAGCCTTCCTGCTCCTATAAAATATGCAGCATCCCATTATTATGGACACGAGTAAGTTTTCTGTCATACTGTCTCTTAATCAGGTCTCGGAGGAGATCTGTTCTACCGTGTGAGCATTAGGGCTCCACACAGACACCGAGCAGTTATGTCGAGTTCAACGGAGCAAGAACTTCATTAGTATTTTAAGATTCTCCCTCCGTAGCACAAGCCTGGGAGTGAGCGACGGACGAGCCCTGTTTCCTGTGGGGGTCTCCAGGCACTGTGCAGTTCATCTGGACTTATGTCATGGCCAGAGTCACACGTGTATTATTACCATCTTCTTAAGTGGCTGGTGTTTACCGTCTCCGGATGGGTACCTGACGTCTGAGTTATTGAACAAGCTAAAAACGATAAGAACCAGATATACGGTTTCGCTTTTATTGAAAGAGTATATGACCACCCCACAGTATGTCAATCACTTTAAAAAAGATGACTGGAATTTAAGACTATACCCTTTAAATAACGTTTCTTTTCCCATAAACCTCCGATCAAATACAGCCAGGGTGCAGATTTCACGTTCATCAATCTGTCTGGCCGAAATCTTTAAATATATCAATATCTATATATATTTATATACATATATATATATACACATACCGCTATATACATGCATATACATGAACATATACAGTATACCACATATACACAGCATAAATATTTTTAAGATCACTTAAGCATTAAACGTTAATACATAATAAAGAGATAAATAATAAAAACATGTAAAGACATAATAAACTAGATTTAACTAAACACATTTATTTATCAATTTTCTAAAAAAAAATTTTTCTAAAAAAAAAGATTTATAAAGATACTATAATTAATTTACAACATGTATAGTAATTTTTAAGATAAAAGAGATTTAAAAGATAACAGAGACATTCCTAATATAACCAATAACAAAAGCAAGGCATTCATTTGTAATTATACATTTTTATTCAAATTATTTCACTTTTTTCAATTATAAAATATATATATATAATAACCTATTACAACGAAGAATATATGCCTTTTAAATAATATAAAAATCTAAATACACTTTAATGGTCAGTAATATAATTTACCATACGAAATATTTATGGGCAGCGAATTTTCCTTTGATTGCCAAGGGCAAGTTAGAAGAATAAAAGGGCAGTTTTGAACCCCTGACACACCTGCATATTCTTCATTTTCATCATTATTTTTATGCTCTGCAAATTTTCCCTTTTCCCTTCCCAATTTCTTCTCGTGAACACAATCTTAAGAAACTGACCCCAGGTCATTAATATGCAAAAGAGGCTCTGTTTCCCCAACTGACGACTTATTGGAGCGTGTCCCGTGACTTATAAAGTCTAATAGCATGTTGCCCGTGACACTTGGCGTGTTGTGATCAGCTGACAGAGAATGGGCCAGGATTGTGGAGCAAATAGGAGCAGTGCCGGACCCCCGTAGGGTGAGAGATGGAGGCGCCGCACTCTTTAAGGATTCCAGCCAATCTTATAGAAGATGGTTGGCCTCTGGGGTTGAGAAAATAAAAGTTAATTCCTCTTTTAGAACAGGTGCTGCAACTTTCAGGCAGTGATAAGTTAAACACGGTGTGAAAGCTGGCCTAAAAAACAATGCTCCCGAAAAATTGCAAAGCAAGGAAAGCAGAAGTAGGAAGCTATTTGAGTCTGGGTTATGAATGAGGGTAGAACCGCAGCTGACTTTGCACATTTCTTTTGGGATGCTTTTTACTCTTAGTGTGCTGTCAGGTCTTTATACTAGTTAGTGTAGAATTCTGGGGTGTTTCATGCCAAAAATGTTTGGGACAAAAAATTATATTTAAAATTGTATTAGATTTACTTTACATTTTTCTTTACATACACACATATTTTAAAGCATTGTGATTTTTGTATGCTTTTGGATGTCTGTTGTACATTTTTGTATCATTTTAAAGCAACGTGGTACAGGTTGAAACTTTGCCTAGACTTTGTATAAAATGATGGAATGTGCATGTCTGGAAGATGATGCTTTCCCAAAAATGACTTTCTTCAATGTGTGCTTGAACGCCAACCAAAGTCTCTGAGAGAGTCATCAAAAGAGACATTGTGACAGTCTCTGTGACACTTTATTAACATTTGACTATTTGATAGGTTGTCTACCTTTGTATGTGTGTTCCATCCGAGAGTGGCTGGGATTGACACAGGATGGTAAAAGTTTGGATAGTTAGGTACATTTTGGACATAAAAAGCAATTTACAAAACTTCAATTTGACAAAAAGTCCTACATTTTATTTACAAGAAAATATTTGATTCATGATAGGCATTCTGGAATCTCTAATGTATATTACAATCATAGTTCAAGTGAAGCTTTTGAGAAAGTGAAACTGCTGATTTAATAGTGCTCTTCTCGCTCTTCCTAAAGATTTTTTAACGCGTTTGTGCCATAAACCCAGTTACGGCGGTCACCTTCGGTCAACATGAGCATAAAATTGCCTGTAGGAAAAGAGTGCCCATTCGCTTCAGGTCTTTAAAAAGGAATGAAGCTGAGCTATGATTGATGGCTTATCTCCTTCGCCCTACACGTGTCACAACAAAGACAGTCCAAGCCGGGGCTCAAGTTCAAAACAAAGATTCAATTCCTAACATTCCCACATTTATCGCCTCCGTCAGGCAAGGCTATACGTCCCCCGAGTCATTTCACCGCGTCTACCTGAGGAAGACCGTCTCATCGACAGCCTCTCGTCTTGCCTTGTCGATCTTCTCTGCTTCCTGGATAGATCATACCTCAAGCCATGGAGTCACTGCAGCTGTTACAAACCCCCTCCCCTACACATTTCTCAAAGAGTCAAAGGTTGGGCGAGAATCTCCCCATCTTTGAACATCGATTGGTGCAGGCAAGCTATTATTTTCCAGAGAGATCGAAAGGCTCAGAATCTCTAGTTGGTTGTCTAGAATGGGGTGACTGGTCACAGGTCGATGCAACCGAGTGGATTAGAGATGAAATAGTCACATACCTGCTTGAAGACTAACCACACTTTCATTGATGGAAGCGTCTTGCACCTTGCTATGGGAATGGCAACCATGAAAAAACTAGAAGAAATGCAGCAAGAGTCTCTGCTCACATAACACGACACATTGATGGTCGCTTACATAATTATCCTATTTACACACCTATTGTCTCCTTTTAAGACAAATCGCTTCAATTGCTCCTTCTTACAACAAAACAAGATCATGTAAACGTGTTTATGCTTTATTTGAAAGTTTAAAAGGGTTAAAAAATTGCCTACAGCGCATGGAAGCTTCTCATTGAATCATTGGTCATTCAAGAAACAAGGTCTTCTCTTCTCATCACCATCTCCGACTCCAAACCACTTTAGGAAAAGTATTTACTTTACACTACAAGACCTACTTTTAATCGAAATCAAAGCAGGCATTTCACGTTACACTGATGGCTAGGCAGAAAATGAAATGTTTTGAGTTAGATCAACTATAAAAGCTTCTTTAAAGTAACGACACACCTTTTGGACTTTTTTCAGCGGAAAATCCCGAACTACTACGAGATTTCAGACGCTATCCCTACAAGCTCAAAAGCTTGAAACATTCCACTCATGGTTCGGCAGGATACACACCACGGCGTTTATTTATAAACCTGACCAACCTCTTCTCTCACACAGACAGCAGGCCATCAACCCCCCAAGTAGACGTGGAAAAAAGCGAGAAAGGTGGGCAAACAGCGCTCACCTCTGAAAAGCACACAAACGCTCCAGCGGTCATGTGCCCCACATGATGTTAATGAGACAGTGTTAACAGGGCGAATACAACACGGCTGATTGGCTCGGTGTGAATCCCGTTCATGCACCAGGTGTCACTAGTCCAGCGGCTATTTTCCAGGAATCCTCTTGAGGAAAATGGCAGGGAAGCTGTGAATGGTGGATGGCACGGCAGGTAAAACGTCTGAGCGTGATGACAGTGGCCTTGGAAAGACAAGCTATATGATAATTCCCTCCGCTTTTGAAAACACCGCACAGCTCTGGAATTCATTCGCTTCATTCGCTTGAAAAGACGAGGCTGGTGTAGTTCTTTTGTCCAAACGTACAACATGCTGCATTCACGAGGAAACATTCACCCGCTCTGCCATGCTGGGAATTAGGGTTGATAAAGCTCATAAGTCTGCAGCATTTCTCATCCCTGACATGTAATAGGGTTCATTAAGAATTGTTAATAAAATATATTTAAATATTAGCGCTATTAGTTTCAGCTGAGCCTTAATTTACCAGAGTGTTATAACTCTGCCAAGAGGAACATGAATCATGGTTATTCATGTTCAGAAATCTGTTTTTCTTGTCATATTACACCACTGAAGCTAATTGCCAAACTGTAATTAAAATACATTGCAAATTCAGAAATATATACGGTACATTGATCTGGGTAACCGGCTAACAACCACATTCCTGTTCAACAACATGATGGCTGGAGGATGTAGGCAAATATTTATGCTATATCATGTTACTGAAATAAAATGATTTCAACACAAATGGTGTGGCATGGTGGCGTAATGGGAAGATTTTTCACCCTGCTGGTGCTCATTTGAGGTTCAAGTTCAAGGCCCGGTCTTGCACGTGCTAATGTTGATTTCTTCTGGAACTCGGAAATTTCTTAGAATTTCCAATATAAAAATGCAATTCACACAACTTAATATTGTGCCTAACCATTTAAATGTAAGTATAAATTAATTATTATATTATTTACTTTACAGTCATTTGGCAGACTAATATTTAGACATTATTCAGACTATTGAGACAATTGGCACACTATTTAAATGTAACTGTAAAAACCACAAGAACACACAGATATATTAATTGATTCTAAAGTTGTAAAATATGAACTTACTCCAGTTTTACCCATGTGCAAATATTATGAAATTTCGACAATTATGAGTTTCAAATAATAACTTTTTACATCTTTATTGGGCAGAGATTGCACGTTCTTCTCCTGCTTGCTTGGGTTTCCTCTGGGTCTCTTGTTTCCTCAAACAATCCAAAAACATGCGATTCAAATTGGCATTGGGAAAAATTACCCCTATGTGTGTGTTGGTGTGTCAAGCTCTGCGAAGTGTGTATCCCACCACGTGTGTGTACATTGCTATATATTTAATGAACACGTTCAGCATAATTGTGTCAATTTTTTCACTAAAACATTTCATTTGTTTTCAGAGTTGCTGAGATCGGCTCCAGCTCCCCATGACCCAGAAAAGGAATAAATGTTAGTAAAAGGATGGACCTTTCACAGCTTGAAAAAAACAAAAACGCTTTTTGTAGTTCCAAAACTAATTTGGAGCTTATATAATTAAAACTCCCGTTAAGTAGGTAAATAATTTCCCAGATCCATGCATAAAGCTGTTGCGGTGGGCTTTTTCATCAGCGCTGAAACACACGGGCAAGCATGTCCACGCCGTGTGCCAGACTCCGTCTGCGCCGCCAAAAATTGACGTTACCTGCTCTCAACCCGAAGCAAATCAATTTCTGCCTTGATGCAATAGACCTTGTATTGTAACTGCTGCTTGCTCTTGTTTTAAAGTTCAGAATTTGAATATGCCACCACACAAAGAGCAAAAACGTAAATTAGGCCTACTGTACAAATGTATTGCTTACAAAACTGCATTTTCTTTTTTTTTTTTCTACATTTTCTACAAGTTTTTCTTTGATTTTCTAGATGATACATCTTGTACTCACTGTATGTTGTGATCTTGTTTCCACTCGCCGTGAACATTTACAAGGCTATCCACTGTCTTTCATGCTCGTGTACAAAACAACGCCGCAGTAGAAATGTCAGAAAGACATTGGAACTAAATCCACATCACAGTTAAATCAACATCCCAGAGATTTATCAGAAAGATTGTCGGCACAAGCTCTCGTGCTTTAAAGGCCAAGTCCTAAACATCTCCACTTTCATACTACACATGCATGAAGTAGAGATAAAACACGTTTCAACCGAAATAAGCCGGTTGGTTATTGTTTCTTTTGGGTTTTGTGGTTTGTATTTGCCCCACGTACTCGCATGTTTTATTTCCGGGTCTCCGTTATCCTTTACACAGTGCAAAAACATGTGCTCAGGAAAACTGATGTATGAATGATTGCCCATAGACCATAGAGTTAGAGTGTGACTGTCCCAATCTGAGATTGGATGGAATATGGGGTGTGTCTTCCGCTTTTAGATCCAGAGTTGCTTTGATTGGCTCCAACTCCCCGTGACCCAGAAAGACTGAAAAACTGTCTGAAATTAATAGATTCGGAAATGAACAGATGGACAGTTGCTGGCATCAAAATTCAAATAAATAATACAATTTCCAACCTTTTTATTGTTCAATCAAAACTATTGATTGAAGGCTAAATTTCTTTTTTCTGAAAAAAATTCCTTTTTTCAAAATTTCTGAATGCTAAATTTCATTGAGGTAAAAGTTCAGAAATGCATTTCATAGTCTACTAAAAGGAATATTTCTGACATCACAAACCAATACTAGTTATTTAGATTTTTCAGAGAGTCACCGAATTGATTTCCTTCAACAAAACAGCAATGACTTGAGTAGATATATTTAGGCAGTGATGCTTAAACAGCATTTACTGCCTCACCAGTCCTCACGCTACTGTAGCCGGAGGGAAGACCAACATACAAAAGCCTCTAAAAGTAGCCAATCAAGTCAGAGCTTGTTCAACTCGCTAGCTTGTTTATTATAAAAGAGGAGAGGAAATAAACCAACTTAGAAATTCTGGGAGTGTGTTGGTTTTATTGTAGTAAATGCACCGAGGTGTTGCAGAATATCTTTCCAGCACAAAAGAGGCTAATTTCATCCTCGTGGCACAGACGCCGTTGAAATACTAATACGGCCCAGTCTTGATTAAGCTAGATGAAGTATTCTTTTTTATTTCTTTCGATTTCCATCACCAACAATTCCCTCTCCGCTGGCACAAATTAGCCTGATGCAAATTGCTTCATGAGCAACTGTATGAAATGTAATGTGGTTCTGAGTGGGTGAGATGAGAAAATGAACACGGAACCATTCAATCAAGAGACACATTTCAGTCAGAGCCATTTGTCAGTGTCACATTTCTTTATATTTGATCCGCGAGGTAGGAGTGTTACGCAGAGATCATTTGTCTTCATCAAGTATGAGAGGTGACTTCACTCTTCTGCCCACTGAGCTGTCAGTCTGCCAGTCCCTCAATATCCAGAAACACCCAAACCTGCCAGTTTAACCGCAAACATGCGTTGAAAATGCCGCGTGTTGAGTTTTTCTGGGTTGACTAGCACAACCAATCCCGCGAATTACAGGCTAAATCTGTCGGCCCAGACCAGAGATGCCAACTGCATGAGTAGAGTAACACCTAAACAACACTAAGTGTGGACTAAATGGGATTAATTTGGGATTTACCAAAAACTATTGATTTACCATTAATGGGATTTACCAAAAACACTCTCTTATTTGACTATCCATCCACCCATCATTTAACCGCTTTTTCTGTTTCTGGAACAAATAAAGTTGAAGCCAAACTTAGCAACTATTGGTCTGAGGTGGAATGTACATCTGGATGGGTAAAAGATACATTTTTTGGTCTGCATTTAACCACCTGATAAGTTACACACACAGTGAAGAGAACACACACAAACCAAAAGCAGTGGGCAGCATTAAGTAGTGGTGTCCAGGGGACACGTGGGGGTCAGTGTCTGACCAAAGGACACCTAGTTGTAGAAACAAACGAATCGGGATTTTATCGACCTAAAAAAAACACATTCAAACTCACTTTTTTTTTTTTTTTTACAATTTTCTAATCCCAATTCTCCAGACTCTGGACTGTGGGACAAACTTAAACCACAAAGAAACAGCGGTCCACCTTGTCGCTATTTATTTAATATAAAAATTGATAAAAACCGACATTAATATTATTCCAGAATAAATCGACGAACTTCAAACTGAAATATTTTGTCTTGTAAAAACGTATATGCGGTCAAAACTTTAGAAGTAAAAAAAAACATGCCAAATCAAGTTCGCAATTTTTTCAACGATAAGTTAGACAAGGCAATGCAGCCAAAGCACTGCATTATGGGACCTGTAGTTTTCCTGTCATCATATCACCAGCTTCATTATGATTATAACTATTTTGATTGATATGTTCATGATAAACAACGCAGTGATGAACAAGAACACTTGCTACATGCACAAACACTGTCAAAGGCAGTGATGGCGAGTAAAATCGCAAAATCGTTTGGTCATTTAGATTTCTGTTGGAGAATGTCAGCATTTCTAAGCTATTTGCTAAATGGAGGATGATTACAGGGCAAAATAAAATATTGCGGCAGTGGACCTGCTTTCAAGCATAACAGTAGCCCACGACAGATCATGGCATTGACAGTGACACACTCTATGTACTTTCACTGTCACACGTCTCTCACACACAGAAGGTTATTTCATCTGTGCTAATGTGTTAATGCTGTTTACAAGCGAGCTGCAGATTACTCTTGCACACATCTTTGCTTTTGCCTCTGTATGAAGAGGATTTCAAGAGATGAATGTTTACCAGAATACTGGTTATTCGGTTGGAAAAGTGGCTTCGTTCTTTGGAACTAATGCCACAAGTGTTAAGTGTTAGTCATGAGTCAAGGCACAAAATAAAAGCCAAAGGCCTGTGTGTGTGTGTGTGTGTGTGTGTGTGTGTGTGTGTGTGTGTGTGTGTGTGTGTGTGCGTGTGTGTGCTCTGTCAATCGATCATTTTTTCAACCAATTAACTTCCCCATCCAAAGTTTTGGATATTATGTGAAAAATGTAAACACCAAATAAACGTTTTTAAACTCTCTTAAATACTTTAATATAGTTTAGTAGACTTTTTGTTCATACTTGCAATAAACCATCCAGAACCTAAATATTAATGTTGGGTTGAAAGACATTTCTCTTAAAAAACGTCAATTAAACTTCAAAACAATCAATGGCAAAAAAATAATAATAATAATAATTCAATTTTCAAGAGGATTACAAAAAAAGTCCACAATAATTCAACAATTCACGTTTACATTAAGATAGTTGCTAAGACAGATCAGTCTGTTGAATGATTCTCTCAGTTAGATGTTCTCTCAATTCTCTATCATTGGCTGAACTGTGATTTCACTTCGCTACATTTAGCAAATTCCATTTTCCTTTCTTTATTAACGAAGTCCGCAGTGACTTCAACTATTGCAACATGCTGTACACATCCATCTAGCAAATGTTTACAATTCCTTCCTTGCTCTTAATCTTACTCTTTGCACTAAGTGAAAAAAAACTACATTTGCGTTAATTATTTTTAATCGCAATTAATTTTTTTATTTTTCACATGCGTTAACGCTCTAATTTTGACAGACAAGACTCACATTGCGATAAAGACTCACATTTTTATCTTTACTTTACAGTCATTTAGCAGACACCATTATCCAAATTGACTTACAGGTCATTACATTTTTTTCACAATTCAATTGTTCCTGCTTTCCCTGGGAATCGAACCAATCTTGGAACTGTTCCAACCACCAGCGCTCTACAGACTGAGCTACTGGGAAAGCTAATCTATTCAAAATTCTCGTGACGTGTCACATGACATTTCACATTGACAGGAAAAGACATTTGTAAGACGTTGATTTACATTTAAGGAACTGATTTACTGCAAACATTAAATTCCATTTATGCAATTCTCCAACTAACTACTTGGGTTTTGCTTTAGTTTTTACTATGAATTTGCTTTCAGCTAATCAAACTCGAGGTTTTTTCTAAAACATGTTCAGAAACAAAAATAACAATAAACAAAACATGTAGAAAACATTGCCTTTTTTCTTAAAAGACAAGACTTAAAGACAATGGGTAGTTGTGGCCTAGTGGTGAGGTGTTGGACCTGTTGCAGGTTCGGATTCACTGCTGCTTTCCTGATGCCTCAGCTTAAGCCTTCTTTTCATTCTTCCGTCCTTCCTTTTAGCGTATGTTAATATATGCCAAGTAGAAGCCAGCGTACAGAATTTTACACAGAGTATAATGCATTACTGTAACACAAAAAGGGGATTTATCAAAGCTTCCAAGTGAAATGAGTTTTAAAACCCAGTCACCCACTGAGCCTGATTATTTGTTTCTCTTCACAGAATAGTGAAGAACTCTAGGTTACAATTAGTATGTGTTGCTCGCAGCTCACAGCGAGTGTAATTGGAATCTGTGGAGTTGCGAGGGAATAAATGTGAGAAAAACATTTTTTTTTTCAATAAAGTTATCATGCTTTTACCATCAGGCAAAGGTAACAAGACATACAACAGATGAAATCCAGCTCGTAGACGTCGCAGGTTATGCACTTTTCAGACACTGAGGAGAACTGTATTAATTGCGGTCAAAGTGCTGGGCCGCACACTCCATTTAACACAATTTCCCCGAGTAAGACCTTGTCTGAACCAGTCAAAAACCCTCAGGAACTGCTGTTTGAAATGAGGCTGTCATGCCAGGCAGCTTTTGGTGGGACGTTGGAGATTGGTGTATTGGATTAAAGGGAAATGCAGACGTCTCTCTGGTTGTGTGTGCATGGACGTGTGTGTAAAAAGCAATGCCTGCTGGCGAAAATAAAGACTAGATGCCATGTTACAGATGTGGTGCCATTAATCTTCAGATGGGTTCCACACAATCAATGTCTTTCCCTCAGAGGATTGAAGAGTGATGTGAAGTCAAGCCTCAACTTTTATGATGGGGTTGTTTGCGTTATCTCACCATTTTGGATCTTCCCACAGGCGTATTAATTCTTGAAGGCTACAGTGATGGCTTGAGTTTTAAAGCTGCCATATTGCAGTTTGTCAAATGTAGAGATATTATTTTTGCACTTCTTTTGTAAGATAGAAGCCTCTGGAGAAAACACTCCAATTTCCATCCTATTGTTTACCGCTGGCAGACGTTTCTGCAAGTTATGCAGTTTCTCGTGAGTCTGAGGCAAAGATACATCTGTAAAACTGTAACAGGAAATTCATTTCCACTCTGATTTAATAAGGTTATTCTCTGTCGATGTGACTGGCCAAAACTCAGACCCACAGTCCTACATTCGGAGGCAAGGTGATCTCATGAATCAGTCAACCAGCTGATTCAATATTTGTTCACCAAATATTCATCTTGATTAGAATTTAAGGGACATTTGCCTTCTGTCAAAACCTGGCGAACGCTCCAATCTTTTAAATGCAGGTGCAAAAATGTAAAATGTGTTAAATGTTAGGAGATTACACACCCGGAGTTTATATTTCTATCATATTGATCACAATTCGTCCTTAAATGTGGCAGTTGTGGTCCAGTGTTAGGGAGTGTTAAAAGAATTTCGATACGGTCCTTAGTGGCCATGTTGACCATCTTTCTTTCTTATTTTTCTAAACCAACTTTCCATAACAACAAATGGCCATTTTAATATAGAATACAGTCAGAATATACTGAACAGAACAAAATATAATGTTCTTGAAGCATTTTATGCGTGCAAGTGTGTGAAACTAAGCCTCTAACTCTTAAAAGTAAAACAAATCCACATTTAGTCATTTACTTGGCAACTATTGTCTAACGAAATATGCCAAAATGACAGAAAATCAGAATTGGATAAACTCAGTATTGCCGCTCTCCATTTTGTCCACATAACTGCCAAACAGAAACAGAAGGGCTCATAAGGGACATGGCAATGTTCACTCATAATTTACTCCCAATCATATTGTTGGAAAAGTCTCCCAACAGTCAGTCAACTGGCATTTGGACTAAAGGTTGTTGACAAGCGTTAGGAAAAACTGAAAGCTTAGTCGAACAATTCCTCAGCGAGTTTGCTCTGCCAGGCAGACCACCTAAGGCCCTAGTCATTTCTTCCAATTCTAGCCGACAAGGTGATCAGACACATCCTAGAGACCAATATCTGCCAGTCCGTTTGCATCACGGAGATTAACACAATTGAATTTTAGACTCAACAACTCAAAAACTGCTTGTATTTCTAAAGCAGCAACCAAGCACACACACTTCCCTCTTAACACTTGAAGTACAACTACGCGTCTCATACATTCTGTTGTAAGCGGCTCGGATGAAACTAAAGGCCTGATGGGAAATGTCAGACCAAGAATGAGGAGGATGGTTCACGGTCTGCTGCCAGTGATAAGCTTCTTGACTATTATTCATCTTCATCGGGCAATAAGGCAGCAATTAAGGGCTTTAATTTACAGAGCAAAGCAGCTTTGTGGAGCTATACATCACTGTGTTTTATGCTCGCAACACTTGTTTGCTTCAGTGAGCATGATTGACAGAGCAAACTCTAGACTAACTAAGAGAAAACCAATGGAGATAGAGTTGATCCTTTGCTTCTTTTCATCATGTACAATGTTCCTTAAGCTAAAGAACTAGAGCTGGTGTTTGCAACGCCATGCTTGTAGGTTCGACTTTCTGTCAATGCATAAAATTGGCATAACATTTCGCCATAAACTACTGTATAAGGCGATTTGTACAAAACTAGTGAGATTATCGCACAAAAGTTTGCTAGGCTAAATACATTTGGAAGCAAAAACATTTCATAAAGAGAATTACGAGAAAATTATCCATTTTTTACGAGATGAAATGTCTCAACAAGTGTTCATTATGTCTGTGAGAATATATTTATACTCTTATGTTTTACGTTTTATTCTTTATGTATTCTCATCTTATTTCTCTTGACTTAAATTAATACCCAAAATAGCCGAACCTAACAGTCTTGGTGTCAGAAAGTGTGAGAGGGGAGTTGCCATTGCCATAAAGGGTGAGTTATTTTTAATAAAATATCTTATCCGGCCGGTAATTACCCTTTTTTTTTTAACCCTATAGTTTGCTTTTTAATTCGGCTAAAACAAAAACGTACAGTGCGAAAATTAGAAGATTATAGAGAGATCGGCTCCGGCTTCCACAAAAGGTGCGAAGTATTTTTGAGTAGTCTCAAAATTCTGGTTCAGTACTCTCTCACTCTCAAGCTAAAGTCGGTCTAAAAAAAAGAGAGATTTATTTTGAAAGCCAGATGTTTGAGAAAACCTTTGAAAAGAGAATCATGATGCACTGAATTCTGTTCTAAAACAAACTGCTCTAACTTCTTGAGATAAGAACACTGGGTTTAGATAAAGAAAGTAAGACATTTCAATAATAGAAACAGAGATCTTGACAACAGGGACAGAAAATGCCAGTCACGTGACAAACGAGGACAAGCCTCGACCTTTTGCTGTTTCTTCTTCGGAAAACATATAGAACACCCACACATTTATAAGTTGTACAAATCTATCTCGCTTTTTACTGCTTTTTGCTACGCATATTCGCATATGCGGAATGAATGTGAATTTCTGAGGACAAGTTTTTTTAGAAACCATGAGACGAACAAACAGTCGGCCCGGTGAACAAGAAAAGCACCCGACACGAAAGACGTTTGACTCCAACGAAGCTGCTGAACTACAAGACAAATGGCTGCCGAACTACAAGACCAAGATGCCAGATGACAAGACAAAGCTGCCTTTGGAAGAACCGCTCCAATCACAAGCCTCTATTCTGCACGGAAATGGACCAAACCAACACTCAGGAAAGATGTTTCCCTCTCTGGAATGCTGACAAAGACAACAAGATAACTACAGTCCTTCAAGGCCACACTGACAAGAAGCTGTTCTCGACAATCTCTCCAGGGGGGGGGCGAGATGCAAAGACACAGCGTCGAGAGGTGACTGACCGAAGCCGCACAGACCGGCCAGCTCATGGTTGTGGAGAAGATGTGGTGAAGATGTCCACCTGCAAAGAACATCCTGTGATTGGTCCAGGCAGAGAAAGAGGTCCCTGACTGATGAAAGAAGGGCGGAGGATCTGGCAAGTTACCAAGAAAGACTTTGAAAGACTGCCCACCAAATGAACGAACTGAATGATTGAGATTTTTGTGTTTTTTTTTTCTAAACAATTTTCAGATAGTACGTAGTGCCTCAGAAATTGACAAAAACTCATGCTTTCTGCTTGAAAAGCCGCTATCTACGTATCTTCGGTATCAAACACCACACGATCGCAGACTGATTTTGCTGCTAGGGAACACACAGGGTCAGAATCGATCACTGGAACACACGATCACTGGAAATCATAAATTTCATTACACACACACACTACAAGAAACAGCCAAACATTTGCTCTGTGCATCTTTGATGATCTTAAGTTTTTATAAGCGACGCAACTAAATTAACCCACTAAAATCTTAAGTGTGAACCCACACATGAGTGATTCGGATGCGTTCGTATTTCTTCCGGAAGTTAAGCAAGCAAGCGTTTGAACGAATGAGGTACAGACGAGAATGATTGGAGAATGATTGGGATACGTCGAGAAGTGTCGTTTATCGGGTTTACTGATTTTGTTTCTGCCTCTTTCTACTTTTGTTTAAAGATCTGAGCTCAAAAGAACATGTTCGAAATCCAGCCCTCATGTCTAGCTGACCAAACACCGCGATGTTCAGAAAGAATGATGGGTTGTTGACAGATAAGTTGCGATAAAGTTTCTGATTGGATGAAATCCAAAATTATAACAATGATACGTATAAATTGCGTTACGACAGAATTTATTTAAGGGTGGGAAAATGTTTTATTACTAAAGAAACCGAATGCAAACAGAAGTTGTATGTTAAATGTGTATGTGTGTGTCGTATGTCCTGTCTTGGTACCAAGTTTTACTTTTTAATTCCATCCTTATGCCGGATGGATTTTGTTTTGTTTATTTTGGACTTTGGACTGTAACTATCAAATTTGCAAAGATATTTTTTCCCTTAAAGAAAAGGCCTGAATCAATGAAAGTGTGCATTCTCACAGACAATTTTTGCTCCTCTGGATTGGTGAACAACCATTCTCAGACTCCTGACTTTGGAATTTTTTGCTGTGATCATGACTCTCAGGGAAGCAGACGTGCTTCCCTCATGTTTTTAGTATTGAACAGAAATTAACTGCATTGCTAATTATGAATTTAAATCCACAGGACTGGAGAACGGGAAAAGTCTAAAATCATGTTTTGCATTGTCACTAACTAATATAAACATTTCTCCTCAACAGATTGATGGATCACAGAGTAATGTGTTAACTGATGTAGACAATGTATATGAATGTCTAACCAAAGAAAAACTAACCATCTTTTTACTCCAGAAAAGGTGGATCACAAGTGGACAGCAAGAGAAAATGTTTGAAATTGTTATAACTTATTTGATATTTACAGGGCAAGTTACTCCGAATTTGTGTCAACCTGTAAGAAGATTCATGTTATTTTGCGAAATGTTGGGTTGTTTTGGTGTTGTTTCTTTGTTTAAAGGTTTCACAGGACCCAGATTGGAAAAGATCCTGCCAGCAACTCTGAGCTGAAAACTTCTGCAGGACCATCAGTGTCACAGAAGGACTGAAGAGCCGCAGGATCCAGATAAGAAATCCAAAACAATCAAGAGTAATAACTACTGATGATGCATGCCATTTTCACTGATGTTACATTGGAAGAACATTTTGGGGTGTTTCTATTTCCTAGAAGTTTATTGATTAAGTGCTGACAGGCGTCTACGCCTCCATGCACACGCAAATAGCCCCGCCCGCGAGCTTGATTCTTGCCGCGGACGAAGAGGGGGATGGAAGGGATAAAGCTTTTCGTAAACATTTTTAGATAACTTTGCATACATTTTGTATTTTTAAATTAAATTCAGCCGTTGATTTAAGCAGATCTAACAAAACAATACAAGCTCAGAACAAACATGCCAAGCAAAAGCTGAGCACCAACTTAGATTGATTTTACACACATGCTGGTACAAATAGTTTTTTAAAGGCAGACACATTTTTTCTGGATGGATTAAATATTTTTCATGCGTTAAAGACTGGAAAAAGTACACCTTTTAACTTTAAAAGTCACGCCAAGGCTTTGCAAAGAAAACAGTGACCTCGAAGAAATGATAAAGAGGGAGGTGTGTGTGACTTGTGTTGTTCTAACTGGTTTTATCCACAGTCATTTTGTATGCCACCTGATGGACGAAGGCGCCAACAAAAATTTCCCCTCAATAACTTTTTCTGTCTTGGTGTTTTATGATTAAGATCTTTTTCCTGGAATAAATTGGATGTAGGTCAACCCAGCAGCTAAGAGGGGATCAGGACACGGCTTTCCACGCAAACGGTTTTGTTGGACTCTTCGACCCTGACATGCCCTGGGAGTTCACCGATTAGAGATATTAGGATTTTGACTCAAGATACGATGATCTTACCAATCTTGATTATTGAACTTGTGATTATGCTGAGTCCTGTTAATCTTGATTGTAACCAAACTGTTTGGTCTCCACTTGGACTACAGCTCGTGCTCTTCTGATTTGATAAGCTTGAAGCCTCGTCAGAGGCCACCTGACCGGATAAGATTAGCTACGAAACTGCTGACTAAATGACGTATTATATTCGCGCCTTTCTGTGTTCCGTGACTCAACGTATGGACCACAAGAGAACCCCTCCCCTGCACATCTGTGTTTTAGATAATCATTGATAAACACCTTGTTCTGTCTGCATGTACCGGTACTGACGCATGTTCTATTGCTGAGTCACATATGGCTATAAGATGTCAACCCAAAGCCCAGAATGGCAGATATGCTAGGGATGCTTGAATAAACCACTCTGTTATACTCTAACACTGGTTTCCTTGCTCCTTACCATGTCTCCGGATCCGTACTTTGAGAGTGTCAAAGCCCGATTATTTAACTACTTCACTCCTGTCACGTCTATGATGTGCCTTTCAAAACAAACAAATTAAAACCACTTTAAACATCAGTCCCGTTAAAAGACCCAAGACACGTTATGAAAACAAAAACAATTAAAACAAGGCTGTCAAAAAGTTGTCTAGATAACTATAATCTGAAAAAATGTAAACATTAGGATGTGTAGCATATTAATTGCCTTTTTAAATTAATATAAAATCCAAAAAGATTCATTTCGACACAACAAAGTATTTGTTGAAGTAGTTATCTAATGTGACGTTTAATAGATATTAATGTTACGCAAGACTTACAATGCATACATACATTCAGTTTATCATTTATTTGCGTAAATGGGCTTTGTTACTTCACGTGAGGCTACTTTGCACTTGTACTATCAAAAATAAAACAATTTTTTTGGATTAAGTATATGTACTCCTTACTCTACTACAAATAAATGGAAAATGAGAATCACAAATTTTTTTTCACAATTCAGGATATTTTAATTTTTTTATTTTTATTATATATGTAATATAGTATATGTAATAAAATGTTATTTTTTTAATAAATGTTATTAAAAAAAAAAATCAATGTTAAACGTATTAAAAATAAAAACATCCAAGCTACCAAGGTACAGAGAACAAAATTTCAGGCTCAGTTTAAAAGCACTTTTGAAATACTAATCAAACAATGATTATTTTGTAGGGGGGTGGGGTATTATTTTTTGGCCTCAACTGTTTGTTTGCTGTAAGTGGTTTCAGATCGAGTCAGATCAAGTAGAATCGAGATCGCAATCTTTTAACGATGAATCGTGCAGCTCTAATATTTAGTGCACAAAATTTGAATAAACGGACAATTGTATACATGATCAATCCTGAGTCTAAACCTCAGTGTAAAATTGTCTCACAAAACACAGAAATGGAAAATAATTGTTCTTTTTCTGCATTTTTTTTAATTAGGAATGTACAGTGTGATTTTGCAATTATGGAGATATTTACCATAAATTGAAACATTTTTATTTGGTTCAATATGAAAAGCGATGGAATCTAACATAAGAACGTCTGGGTAAACAAACTTTAAGAGAAAGAATGACACTAGGAAAAATGTGAAACTTCGGCAAAAAGTAGAGTTAAAAACAATGGAACCAGAAAATACAGCCATAACTTATTAGAGCAAACCATCAGACATGGACACAAAATTAGATCACCTTACAAAACAAAAGTACACTTCAAAAATAATAAACAATTAGATTTTGGAGACTCAGGATTTCTCTCTTTGACAAAGGCTTGACACTAAACAGAAAAACAATTCTGAATCCCCTTACGAATATTCTGATTTCCTTTGTCAGATTGATTTCTCATTGGTGTGAATCAACATGTGTCTATTCAGATGTACTTTTTGAGAGAAACTTTTCTCACACTGAAAACAGAAGAACTGTTTATCACCAGTGTGAATCCTCATGTGATCATTCAGGCTGCTTTGTTGTGAGAAACTCTTCCCACACTCAGAACAGGAAAACGGTTTCTCTCCAGTGTGAATCCTCATGTGTTTATTCAAATCTCCTTTTTGTGAGAAACTCTTCCCACACTGAGAACAAGAGAACGGTTTCTCACTAGTGTGAATCCTCATGTGAACATCCAGATGGCTTTTTTGTGAGAAACTCTTTCCACACTGAGAACAAGAGAACGGTCTCTCACCAGTGTGAATCCTCATGTTGCGGCTTAGAACATATTTCTGTGAGAAACTCTTCCCACATTGAGAACAGGATAACGGTTTCTCTTCTTGAGATGCTTTGTCTTCACATGTGGTTTCATTTAACACCTCCAGCATCATGGCTGCAAAAAAAAATTGTGATAAAAAAAAAAAACAATGATCAGAACAGAATTCACATTTGTTTCATGGGCAGATAACAGACACTAGTAGTTTTTAGCATATTTCATAGTTTGTTTTTTTTCACTGCACTTTTCAGTCATTCAGTAGATGCTTCTTAATCAAAAGTGACATACATGTTATTACAATTAACAACTTTCCCTGCAAATCAATCACCAGTGTTCTACTGACTGAGCTACTGAGATAGCTAGAGTCGAACTATTCTGCATCCAATCTTAAAAAGACGAAGAACGCCTTTATTTTCACTGTGTCACATGGTCACAATGAAATTGGGAACACTACTTAATTTAATGCAAGAAAAGGGAATGAACAATCAAAGCGAAAATCTAAGATATATACTCATTGAATAAAATAGAATAAAGAAAATATATGTAGCACAAAATGAAGGCAAATATACAACAAATGTTTCAATAAATATACAAAAAGCAAAAATACAGAACATTAAAAACTTAAATATACAACAATATAGAAAAGCTAAATTGCTTATTGCACAGAGGAATAAGTGGCTGCATGAGTAGAGAAAACTAGATATTTAAGTATATTAGGCAATTTTGTCATAGTTCATCTGCCATTTTTGGTCAGAGAACAATCAGAAAGTAGAAAACGTAGAAAATACACGATAATAAAATAACCTTTACTGTCGATGTAATTATTCCTGTGAAATAAAGTAACTTTGGTGAACATTTAAAATGAACTAAAATTGATGTTGAAAAAAAGAGCAGCCCTACAGCATTGTCTTTTAACACGTTAACGTAATTTATAAATTAACGTGAGGCAATAAAAGTAGCGTTTGCATTAAACTTCAAAAAAGCTTGGTGAATAAACAAACAACCCTTTCTTTAACAATATATCAGTAGGCAATTTCATCTTTTTCTCATCCTGCTGTCTAAATAAACTTTCTTTTCATTTTGATGACCAGATTTAAAGATGTTTTTTTGGCGAGGACATTATTGAACTTACCCATCCACACCGACCGAATCCCCGACAGACTTTGCCGCCAAAGTTTGTGCGTCAGCGCAACGTCGAGATGGAATGTACCACTCCGTAAATGAGGTGGGGGGCAATTCACAAAGCCGAACATGCAACGATATCTTTTACAATGTACCTTCTCCAATAAATACATCTATTGTAATATTTAAATATATCTACAATGGATCTATATCGTAGTATATTAAATATGTTATCAATACGAATGGTATTATTATTATTGCCTCCCCCGGCCAAATGGTCCTAACTGTGTGTGTCTGCCGAGCCTGATTGTGCAACAGGCGACAGGTGAATCCAATCTAAGTCGCTCTTCAACCAGCTGTGAAGCCACTGCAGGGAGGGGGAGGGGGAGTTTTCTGAAGGTTTGATCACTTTCCACAGTCCTTACACTAACCTTCCTCCGCTCATTCCTTCGGTTCGGTCACGGACAGGGTTAGTGTTACTATAACCTAACCCTAATCCTACAATTCCTAAACCCTAAAAACAGCTAGAAAGAATTAGGCTGCAGGGTCACAGTCTGGTGTTTGAGTTGTGTTTTTTATATTATAATAATAATATACATAGTGTATATTATATATGGAATATATATACATATTTATTTGTGCTGTCAAACGCTCATTTTTTTTTTACTAATTAATTGCTCTTACACAACCAAGCTAATTGCAATTAATCACGATTAACAGCTAATAAATAACTGTTAATAAATAACAGCAAATACATTTTTTTAAACCCTGAAAGGTAGGTTGTCAAACAGCAATATAATAACACATATTACTTGTTGCTTTGAATTTAAATAAATTGAATGAAAAATAATGTAATGTAAAGACACGAAACATTAAACATAATAAAGTTTTAACACCATTAAACATAATAAAAATAAACATACCAAAGTACAATATTTTGTACAGTTGAAGACAAAATAACAAAAATAATTTAATTAATATGAATATTTATTAATATTCATTTATTATTAATATTATTATACGATTAAAAAATGTATTTCATTTTGAACGAATCGTTCACAATCGACACGTTTGTATCTGAAAAACGTGGATCTACTAAATATGGAGATCATTTATTTTTAGTGGTGCCATAATGTATGCACCTGCCTAATTTAGTCAAAACAATTATAGCACACTTTCTGTAAATCCTATAAACTTGGTTTAACTTCTTGGTTTAACACCAGTTTGTAAAAAAAATATGTAACACCCTAATGATTCGTACAGAAAAAAACATGATTGCCCAAACTTTCAAACCTCACTGTATAAAAACGCTTTTTTTTTCCTTTGGAAAACGCACTTCTTCAGAATTTTGTCTGTAGAACAGACTGGTGCAAAAACAACAGAGAGTGAAACTCTAATAAATCTAAAACTTGCTCTTCAGTGTTCTGATCTCTGACTCTGGACTTTTCTTCTCTGTTTTTACGTTTCTTTTTAATTAGTAGATCTGTTTTAAAGAAATGAGTCTATGTTGCTTTAGTGACAGACTTTCCATTAGGTTTAGTTGCAGTGACCACAACTGTGTTTGAGCTGGTTGAGACGTGTGTCTCACTAAAAACTAAGAACACTATAAACAACGTAAAACCTAATAGAATACAATAGAATACCTTTATTGTCAATGTACCAAAGGGTTACAATGAAATGAGATAACGGTAAAATATGCACATCGATTAGCCAAAATAAATAACTACAATATATTAAAATATGGTCCAAAATGTAGAAGGCAATAAACGGTTTAAATATAACACAATATACATATACATATTGATATATACATATACATATTGATATGAACTTGAACTTGTTATCTAGCCGCCTTTAAGGAATCTAGAGTGTAGTTCCAGAGGTTTTATTGTAGAAGTGGGTATAATTTTAAAATGTGACCTTGAATGTTACCAAGATTGTGAAACTATGTATATTTAATGGCTAAAACCAGATTATCGCTGAGTTTTTGCAGGTTTTCGGCCTTGGTTTCCACACTATCTTAGTTAACTTAGTTAACACCAACAATCCAGACGAAAAATTGAATAAAAAGCAACACTTCCCTTACATATTTACACGTGCGCTTTGAGACGGTTAAAACTGTGAAAAGCGTCCTACAAATACTTAGAAAGTGCCTGAATACTGGTTAGAGATACTGGCTAGTGCACAAGTTACAGTACATTTACACTACCGTCACACATTCATGAATTAAATTTCCATACATGTATATAAACACTTTGATTTCAATACACTTCAATACGTGTATAAAAACACTTTACAGTATAACACGTTTGTTTCGTTACAACTTTTAATGACGAAAAATCACAGGAAAATTCAAAGCCAGGGAAAATAAAATGGAATATATAAAGGAGTCACATTCTAAAGCCTCCATCCTGTTTGGTTATTCCTCTTCACTTTCATTCTCATGGTTCATATCTGAATCGCCATTCGCCTTTGAATCATCATTTACATCTTGGGAACTCAATCACGTGACAGAACCACACTGGTGTGGCAGTAAGTTCAGATGTTTGTTCTCATCCCTATAGGAGACTGTCTTGGTGATTTATAAAGAGCCTGTTTCTTCCTCAGTCCACCACCAGTAGGAGCCACAGAGCAGGACTGTAGCAATATTGCAGCAGCAGTAGCCCCTTTCACACAGCAATGCCGGTAAAATACCAGTAAAGTCGTTCTGCTATTTTTCCTGCAAAGACTGTTCACACAAGCGCTGCCATTTCTGCATTTTATCGGAAAAGAACCTTTCACACAGCGGTTTCACAATCCCAGTATTTTCGGTGACATCATCAACTGGCGACACGCTTTAAACAGCTGCGCCTTTGTAAACATGAATAACGCGGGTAATTGTTTCATAAGAGTCCTAGAGCCACTGACTGTTCCTTTAATGTGATGACACGTCTTCATCCGCCCGAATTATTTAAGGTGCTTTGATTTCGCTGTCATTTCAGTTGGAGGACTTTTCCAACTGTGATTTCTGTAAACAGCGATGAGTGAATATTTTGTGACATCATCAACCGGCGGAACCTTTTGAACGGCTAGACCCGCGAAAGCGCGAAATGACCGCGCGAGAATTGAACACGTGACCTACGCCAGAATGTTCTGATTGGCTCAGAGCAGTGGGTGACGACTTTCCCGGGAATCTTCCGTTTCGCTTTCACACACAGCAGAATGCCGGCAAGATACCGGGAACGTTACTACTATCCGTGCCGGAATATTCCCAGAACTAATGTCCGGGCATTTTCGGGGACATTATTTGGGGAAAGTTGTGTCTTGTTGCTCGTGGAAATGACTCTAAATGTAGAGCACGTCCGTCTATATACATCCGTCTACTGTATAAACATCTGGTCAGACGACTTGAAAATGTTGCTTCAGGGCAACACTAATACGGAAATGTATAAAGCGCTCAAACTAATAAAAGGAAACAAATGACATACAGGAATAAAAAAACATAAGGGGTCCCAAAAACATGCAGCTCATTTAAACGAGTTTCATCCAGGCCATTCAAACTCCTTAACCTTTGTCGAGAAATCTTACATTTAAATTAAGTTTTACAATTGCCGATGTTTGTTGAAAACATGACCATGTTTAACATTTCTTCTGCTCCCCTTGAAATAGAAAAGTGGTAGAAAAAAACAAATAATTGGATGGGAAATTACGTATATTGGTTTCATTGTAGATGGACCAATATTTCTCTTTTACCCTCACGCCGCTTTAAACCCGATGCACCTTCAAGGTTTCACACATCAAGATAATACTGTACTTTATCTGATTCTGTTCGGAAAGACAAACTAAATCTTATCTGTAAACACAGCTGACAGATATGTTTTCAAGTCTAGATGAATAGTGCTCAGATAGCAGACATAAAAAACATTCTTGATATCTGTCTCTACAAATTCAGAAGAGCGGCTAGAACAGTGGGAAAGTGGCAGATGGAGAAAAGAGGAAGAGCGAGCGATAACCCTGTAGACTGTCAGTCATCTTCCCCGGTGCTTTGCGATCGAGAGGCTCCTGGTCTTTTTTTTTTTTAATTCTCCATGAATCTTCTGTCCATCACCATACTTTATCCCTGCTTTAGAGTGTGGATCAGACTCACGCACTGTCACTTTTCTGACGAACTACAACCATGACTAAACGTCATAAACTGACAGAAAAAAGAAAAAGGAATCAACCTGGTCTTTCTCACAAAAAAAAAAAAGAATACAGACAAGCACCTAGAATTGCCATTTCCCTCATTTAAAGAAAACTGTTTGCGGCGTTCAAAGCATTTCGATTTGGAAATGTAAAAGTCTGAGTAAACTATGTGCATGCCAAGATTTAGGGATTGAATCAGGCCTCGATGATTTCAGAAGATATTTAATGGATGCCGTTACACCAGTAGTGCAAAAACAGCACTTTAAATGGAAATAAGAACACTGAATTAAAAACCAAACGAGTGGAAAAAAAACATTCGACTGAAAGCATTTTTAAGCCAGAAGAATGGAAATTGCAAGTAACATTAGTTAACCACCGACTGTGAAGCTTTTATTGTGTTTAACCTCATTTAGCCTTTAACAAATCCTGCATTTAATGGATTTGGGTTTTGGTTGGAAGCTGCAGGTAGGCGATTCATGGAGAGGTTTAATTTGACCCTCACTTAACCAGGGCTATTTTCAGAGACTTTAAATGAACCCTGTGTGGATTAGCAGTTTTCATTAGAGCAAATGTCAAGCAAGGCCAAGAGCCTGTTCACAACCAGCAAAAACACCCACCGATTACTGCACAATTACCTAAAGTCTTTTATAAAATGTTCCCAATGTGCAGTGGTACCTCTACTTATGAAATTCATTTGTATCGAAAGCCGTGTTGTAAGGGGAAAATTCTGTAAGTAGAAACACATTTTACACTATATTTGTTCAGCAGATAATGGGAAAAACGCATCAAAATGCTTTTGGTACAAATAAAAATTAGTTTGAGATAAAAAAATCAGGTCGAGCGGCTATGTGAGTGAGACAATTTGGGGGAAATGACGTAGGAGAAGGTATATGACCACACACACACACACACGCACACACACACACACACTTTAAAAAATAAAGGTTTTTTTGACTGACCAAAAAACGATTACTCTGCAGCGCCCCCTTGAAAAATAAAATGCATGGTAGCCTATGGGAGCAAGACTCATGAAAACCGCTACGCATATGTCGGGGCAAACAAAAAAGCCTATCGGGTCGACTCCTAAACCAACAGGAAGTCGGCCATCTTGGCTCAAAGTGTGTTTTTACACAACTCGCATTTGAACAAACTAGTCGTAGGGCATTTGACCGAATGAGCTGAAAATTTCACAGACACATCTAGAGACGTGGGAGACAAATAGTTATTCCGCACACGACAGCCGGGATTTTAGCGTTCGCGTTTTTCAAAATACACAAATCTTAAAACTGCTCTCATTTGCACACGCCACGTCAAACGTGATCAAAACATCTTGAAGAAATGTAGGCCCCAGCATTGTTAATCTAAAAGTAAAGGAAATCTTTTAATCGCACCTATAGCGCCCCCTGTATAACAATTACAAAATTTGAATAGAAGGGGCCAAAATTTGTTTGTCACAGGTGTATTTTCTCAAAAATGCACTTTGTAACTGTCGATAGAGCCATTTGTAAGTCGAGGTACCACTGTACTACAGATGATATTATTTTGACCTATACGTTGAGGAAAGTTTCCAGTTTTCTTTAGCTACGTTCCACCAAAAGTGAGATGTTTGTTGCGTCATGATTATCATGTCAAAGGTAAATCTTCTCTGAGCCCTTTTCCTCATTAGCTGACAGGTGAAAAACACGGCCCATCTTTCCTCAAACTTCTAATCCTGTTTACTCCTTTGCTCGGATCACAGCTTGGAGTCTTGGGACAAGCTTTGGAAACATGCATCCTTCTCTATTCACGCCAATTTATGGGCCTAGGAGCCCAAGCTTTTACTTTGCAGATTATGAATGCGCTTTAACCCTCGCTTTCCACACCTCTTGGTACATTTGTCTGCTTTATCTTCTTCGGACCACATTTCCCACCCGTCTTTATCCCTCGCTTCCGTGAGAATTTACATACATCAACGTCGTGACCAGGTTGGCTGGGCAAACACTGCATGAACCTGGCGAATGGCGGTTTCTCCCGCGGTGATGTATTGACATGTCATGGCATTCTTCTGCGAGAGCCACATGGAATGGCTTCTTCTGCATAGCAAATAAGTCCATGATTAGTCTGATTGAAGTGCTTGAAAAAAAATCAAGTGATATTCAAAGGCACCGGGCAAGAAGTTGGCGCTTTTTCTTCGGCATCCTCGCACGTCTTCAAGCTGACGCGTGACATTTAAGTAATAGAGCACATTTGGAAACCCACGGCAGCCGCTCTTTACATCAGGTGCCACTTACATCAGTGCAGTTAATTGATAAGGGCGAGTCTGGGACATGGACCGGGTGAATACATTACTGGAATTACACAGATGCTGGCGCGTAGGGTCGCATGCTGGCCGCGATAAGATGGGTTCTACATTGCGCTTGCCTCCCAACATAAACATCTTCTGGAATTTGAATGAGGATGGAGTCTTAATTCATCAACACAAGAGTCGCATGACTTCAATAGTGGCAAGTACGTGTCTCAATCGATGTTCAGGTGACACCAATAATTCAATGAGCAATTCTGATTCTGGGTTGGGTTTGCAGATAATTGGGGTTTAAAAGGCACAACATATTTTGGCATTTTAAATGAGCACCTTTAGAAAGAAAGAAGGTGAGTTTGTCCATATGAGCACTCGAGACATTGGGCTCAAGATTGAGTCAACGCATCATCAAGTTGACACATTTTTTTTACATTGAAAATTATACTCAGTATTGACACACATACACAGGAAAAAAGATACCTAGAATGGCCCATGAGGTGACTTCAGTGGTTCAGTGGCTTTGATTTTTCCGTCAAGGCACAAAATTAACGCAGTAATTCCAAATGTATTTAGAAACATCATTTTAAATATAAATTATTTTGTTTCACATGTAATTATACAAACTCTAGAATATATCTATCTGATTGACAATTGGACATGTGGACCAATAGCGTTAAAATGTGTAAAATAAGTGGTTGTCTCAATCAAAAATGTATACATTTGTTATGATAATGGTTTGAAATGACCTCAAAATGATGTTATTTATTTGGTGGTGGTATCTATTAGACATCAATTTGTTTTTCAAAATCAACTACTTTTTGACATTATTTGGATATCAAACATTGATGTTGTCTTGATGTCAATTTGACATCCTTTGCCCACCGACTAACACAGCAGCCAATGAAACCAATCAGTCGGCACATTAATTAGATTAACAAGAGGGGAAATAATGACGAAGCAGACGGTGACACCACAATCCTCAGAATCCCAGTCCATATCAGCCCAATTATAGACGGTGACTGGATCCAGACACGCACAACACGGCAAAGCTCGGAAGAGTCAACGCACCAAACGCCTTGCAGAGCTTGTTTGTGCCACACTGGGTTCGGGAATTGAAAAAGCAATTTACTTTACCGATTGTCTTGTGGCAATGGCTTCAGCCTTCCGAACGGCTTTAGCCGGTCCGAATCACCCATGTGCGACTATTGTTCACGTAGAACCCGACTCATTTCAGCCTTCAAAGCTCTTTAAATCCATGTTGCCATGACGAGCACAACAATTTCGGCAACCGTCCCGATCTATGAACCATTGGGATCCACGTTTGATAGAATTTCACTCTAATTGTTTGTTTCACGTTAAATTTATGTATGAAACGTTCCAATTGAGAAGACATGAAGTGGTGGCAAACTTGATCCAACGTACGCGGTTTCAAATTTTGTTCAATGGCCTTCAAATGCCGATCCTGAAACTGGTTAAAAATGCAAACAGGACGTTTGAATCAGTGTTTACATTTCATCTCAACCTTTCCCTGTTATTACTCTGAACTTTAAAGCCATTCATTATCTCGCAGCGCTGCTCGACGAACAAGTGAGCCGTGACAGCTTCTGTTCGATCGATGATTAGTTTGAATAGCCAAAGGTTTCCTCGCAATTATTCCTCTATTTATATGTCTGAGGGCTTCTGAAGTGCAAAGGGTATCTATGAAAAATCAGGGCCACCATTTCCTCCATTCATTTAGTGGGAAGATCTATTACATTGCTGCAGGTTTTTATCTGCCCAGGTTTCATAAGCTGATATCAGCCTATCTTGAAGAGACTGTCAAGGAGGAACGATCTTGGTACTCATAATGGATATTAACGGCGAGGCGTGAAAAAAAAGACATACGACATTGATTTAATTATTGTAGTGACAATACATGTATTGTTACAGTATTATTACACTGATACAATTTGTAATAATGATGCATATACATTGTAAGATTTATTATTTATGACTTTTTATTTAATTTTGTAATGACAATACATGTATTATTACAGTATTATTACACTGATACAATTTGTAATATTGATGCATATAAATTGGAAGATTTAAAATAAAATCATTTAAAAGTCCCAAATACAAACCCCACCAATATCTGCCATACATTTTACTCCATTTCGGGGTCTCGGGGAGCAGGAGCCAATCCCAGCAAGTGTACACAAAAGATTGGTGGTCAACTAATCACAGCGCAAAAATCTAACCCTCACCATTATCTTCCATCCATTCATCCACCCATCCATCTTCTGAACATCTCCATTTCTGTATCATAGGGAGATGCCAATCACAAGCCCAGTAAACCAATCAGAGTGGGACACACAAACCCACACATTCACGCTTTCACTCACACCTATGAACAATTTATTCTCCAATCCTGTTGAACAATTGTCTTTAGACTCCCAAAAAAAAAAAAAAGATCTGGTGAAACCTTTACGTTTTAAAGTAAAACTTGAAGTCTTTTAAAACGTTGCCAAATGTTCACTTCAGCAGTATTTTGAGGTCAGAACATGGCCAAAAAAAAAAAAATGATAGCCATGAAGAAGCAGCCATCTCATGACTTAGTTCCAGATAGGTCTTTATAGCTCCAGTGAAGCCATTAATTTAGGAGGATCAGTTGGAGAAATACCAGTAACCAGCAGAGTTCAGCCGCAATCACCGGCGAAGTACTTTTGGGACTAAATAGCTTGAAAAGACTTTCTGAGTGGAAAAAGAAGGCCTTGAAAAGACTGTGTGACTGGCTTGATTTGCTCTGGCTTCAGCCGGACTAGTATTTACAGCTAAATCCCCCGCTAGCCCAACAAGTTGGAGCAGTTCTCGGGAGATTACATGCATGTTCACACACTTACCTGTCACCGTTCCTGACAAGCTTATTCCTCTGAGCTCTCGGTTTAAACTCCTACACCTTCTGTGAAATCTACTTTTCACACCTTAACTCTCGCCTGGTTTCATGACTTGGTGTCAAGCTGGAAAATGCAGTTTTCAGCTACCTCAAGTTTGCCGACGGGAAAAAGTTTCTCCACAATACAAGTTCCTGACACAAGCTCTGGGTTACTTGGCTGACGGAAAGGTGAGTTATTAATTGTATCATTGTGCGCAATTTTAACCAAGTCAGCACAATTCATTTGGCAGTACAATTAAACAACAATTAAACCATATTAAAGTCTAAATCAAATTAAGTGCCAATTTCACACAGTTGCAGTGTTAATTGACCATTGCATGAACTTACAGAATTATTAAAACATTTTTTTTCAGTTTTGCAATTGAATATTACAAAATATGTGTTTCATTTGTAATGACATTACAAATTTAGAAAAAAAAAAAAACCCCAACAAATCTATAGACTACATATATGTAAATACCATAATTGCGTGAATATAAGCACCAGTTTTTTTATTTTATTTTAAATTTTCACGTAAGACGCAACCAGTCAAGGGTTAGTTTTGTTAAATAAAGAATAAATAGTATTTCATAGATAAAATTACCGTAATTTAGTCAGAAACAAATGCATTTTTTAAATGTTGTGCCTGAAAAATCAGGGGGGTGCTTATATTTGCATAAATATGGTATTTCATATACTGTACTGTGAGTCAGCAACATCAGTTTAGATCAAACTAAATAATCCATGACCATTTCTAATACATATATTCTGTAATTGCCCTTTAAAAGAAATCCATAACTTTTGTGAGTAAATTCCATTGTTTAATAAACATGAAGCACCGAGTTCACCTCAGTTCAATCCTTAAACCAAAGGAAAATTAGGGCAATAAATACAAAGACTCGCATTCTCTGCGTCTCAATCAAACAGTGAAGCTGATGATTTAATTCCGAATGGAAAGCAAATTGTAGTTAATCAGTAAAATGCAAAGTCGGAGCACTTGCGTTTGATTTGGGAGTTTTCTTTTCTTTCTTTTGGAGAAGTTTGACTGTCACACTGATGCCTGGGGTTTCTGCTCCTCAGACTAATCTCAGTCTATTGGTAATTACCAATCATTGTGAATGTGTTTGAAGGAACCGTCTCCACGCAACCATATAGACTTTCCTTCCCAGCCGCGGTCACACCGGAGATAATCACATGCTTAACACCCATTTCAATATGAAATTTATTCACTTTTTTTCCATCTCTCGGAGATGATACAGGAATAATACAAAAGTATTTATTAGCGCAGAGATTAACGCAGCGAAGGAATACACAAGGTTCATGTTACATTTATAAAATGCAAAGTGACAAGACACAAGCTCTAATAATAAAAAAAGACAGTAATGCTAAAACATTGAAAATGTATGTAAATGCAGACTTATAAGTAATATAATTGTAAGTCATGAAATTAATAACATAAATAATACAAAACTAAATAGAATATTTGACGAATGTGAACATTTTTAGTATATATACACGCAAATAACGTGTGTGTGTGTGTGTGTGTGTGTGTGTGTGTGTGTGTGCACACATATATACACATGCAAATAGTAATTACAGTGTATATACATATACACACATACACACGGACACTAAAATAAACACTAACACACACACACACACACACACACACACACACACATATTTTTTATATAATATATATATATATATATATGTTTGTGTGTGTGTTTGTGTACATATGTATATTTTTATATATACAGTACACAGAAAACAACCAGTAAACAGAAGCTAAAAAAATGTACGTAATTTCAGGTACACAAGGTATAGTGCACAAACTACTTCTACGTAAATGCTTTTACATGTACAAGATTCGGCTTCATTTTTTACTTGACATATACAGTGAATGAGTGTATACGTGTATATTTCACCTATAATTTTTCTGGGATTCTCTGATTTTTTGTAATGTTTTGTAAAGTTTTGTAATGTTAAGCTAAACTCTTCTCTGGAGAACTTTTTTTCTTTTCTTTTCATTAAGTCTACATACAAAAAAACGATTACGTACAAAAAGCAAAACGCACACAATGCATGAACAGACAATGAATAAAGACAAACAAAAAGTAACCAGAGACGACTATAATGAATTAAAGTGTTGACACTGAAACCCTAATTTTTGAAGTAAAGTTAAAGTTGTCCGGAAAATAAAAAGAAAAAAAGAAAAGGTGCGGCACTGACGAAGGTGGTTATAGAAGCAGGCGCAAGAGCATCAGGAACATTCCGTGAATGTGCGCCATCTTGCTTGCGTCCGAGCTGAAGTATCCCCGGGAGTTCAGGCCTGTGATGGAAACATTGGGAATGACGCCGTTCACGCACATCACCAGAGTGTGAGCTGCCGGTTCTGAGAGACTCACACCATCTCTTACTTGACATTTTTGGTATTCGTATGGGGCTGCTGACGCTTCCGTCTCCTCCATCACTCAGGGCTTTAATCTGGACCAGCAGATCTTCTCCAGACGGCAGCTGAAGCTCCGCTGATGTGCGGTTGGTCTCCAGCACGCTGCCTCCCCGGTGCCAGCTCTGCCCGTACAGAACCTGCTCCAGAGAAAACTCAGTCAGATGGTGGAGCTCAACATCTGGACAGTCCAGGAACCCAATCATGGCTAAGTGTTTGCAGTGGATTCTTTTCCAGAATGTAACAATCTTACAGCGTTGTTTTTAATAACAAAAAACAACAAGAACAACAACAGTAATGATAATAATAAATAATAATAACAATAATAAAAATTATGAAAAAAAAAAATTTAAGATCAAAGGAATAAGTAAAAAAACAGAAAGGGATTGAAAATTGAAACATTTTATCATAAGTAAAATAAACAATAAAACAAAGTACGTATGTAACAATGATTCACGAATCAAAGTTTAAACATTGTTTCCCCAAACACACACCCACACATAGATATTATATACCGTAAAACCTCTAATAGAACGCCACGGTGTTCTAATTTTCTACTCTTACATCAGGGCTCTACGACAGGTGCGTTCTATTAGAAGTTTTACGTTATATTAAACTCATCAACTTACTAAATATAAAAAAAACACTGATGAAGAAGAAGAAGAAAAAGAAGAAGAAGACGGAAATAACTTAGTTATTCACAAATACATTGTCCCTAAAAAAATGAAAATGTACGGTTATTGAAAAAAAAAAACGTTTTTCATTTAAGGTGAATAATTTTTGCAACTCTTTAGCTAAATAATATAAGTTCAAAATGATGATAATACAATATCAAGGAGGATGAAAGGAGGATTTATATAACTAAAATATAAACCTATAGCATAGTCTATAGATAGATAGATAGATAGATAGATAGATAGATAGATAGATAGATAGATAGATAGATAGATAGATAGATAGATAGATAGATAGATAGATAGATAGATAGATAGATAGACAAATAGATAATGTGAAATATCCTCAATTTTTTCAAACCATTGTTCTTGAATTAATAAAAAAAGCATTATCACTTAAAATTTCAAACCAGCATTCAATGGGAGAGTTATTAGTGTTTTTTTTTTTCATTTCTTGCTATAGTTAAAAACAAAAACGTTCCCATCCATAAATCATCATTTGCACAATATCAGTGCAAAATAAATAGCCACCAATCTGATATTGTGGTGCTCATACAGACTGCAGATTTATGATTATTGATCGCATTACTCTGCCGACATCCCAAAGCCAACAGCGTGGACTAGAAATGCCTCTGCAGTTTCCTTTCAACCAAAAATAAAAAAAAATTAAAATCCTTGTTTGGAATCTGTATTTTTTGCAGCTCGCTTTAGTGCGGAGAAAACACACGGAAACCCTGCTGCTCGACGACCCCACAAACCCCCCGTTCCGAGAGCCGTCCTCAATCACCACACGGCACAAAGCAGCAAATTAATCTGCCGAGAAGAAGCCAATCTCAGTCCTTCATTTGAATACTTTTTAAAAACAGACATACACTTGTGCTGCAAAACACTCCGACCACGCGGCGATCAAACCGAACGTAAAAAAAATGCACTTTCTGAACTATATCTGAGACCTTGAGAAGGAAATACCTTTAATGTGACTTGCTTTTAATTAGAAAAGTGGAACATTAGCCTGATTTGAAAGGATCCAGCCAGGCTTTTCATTTAGAACACAACTTTCATCTTGTTTCTAGCTAATTATGTGCGTCATATTTTGCCGCTATTCGTGCTAATGCTAATGCATAGCAAAGTTAATGCAGATAAAACTACACAAAATTGGCCTGTAAAAGGTAACACATATTACAAATTTATACACAAATTAAAGCTTAAGTATATAATGGGATTATATAATTTATATAAAATATGGAAAGTACAGTATATAAATCTAAATAAATGGATTAAACACAGAACGTTTCCTATGTGGGATTAATAAAGTCTAATCTAATGTAATCCCATCTAAGCTAAATGAATATACCTTATATCCAGTAACTTCTGATTCGTTGGCCATGGCCTTCACGTGTTCCCAGTTCAGAAAGACCTTGGAGTTTGTCAAGTTCCACTCAATGTTCCCCGGAGGTTGACTTGGAGCTGTGGGAAACAATGAAGTACACGTTTAAGATTTCAATTGATTAGGAAAATATGACCTGACTGTTAAAGAAGAAAAAAAAAGTTATATATAGTCTGTCTGACGCGAGCCACAATCAGCACAAGCTGAGCACAGATGATCACAATCAAAGCTGAAGAGTGATTGTGAAAAACGACTATTTAACCTCTGCATATTGTTCGTGATTTCCAGTGTAGTGCGTAGTTCATATTCACGCTATACGTGATATAAATACGTTCCTGTAATCAGAATGAGCTTTGGGTAAAAGTTTGTGAGTGATGATGAACTGCTGTTGTGAGGGAGAAAAAAGGATTTCATTATGCTGTTGTATATTTAATTTTTGTATTCTTTTTTTTTTATTACATTTTAATACCAAATGTATTATTTGTTACGTGTATATAAACGCCTTACTTATATTTAAATATACGCTATGTATGGATACTCCAAAAATGAATGCATCAAGACAGTAAATTAGATTAAACTATTAGCATAACATGGCAAATAAAGAAAAAGTTAGACAGTGTGAGGGTCATGAGCTTGTGATGTCATCTTGAAGATGACCACTGATGTGTTCTATAAACTCAAGGTTGTTGAGACTCCTGTTGGAACATTTCCAACAGGTTTGGCTCTGGACATTCAAACTAGAATAAGTGATAATATACTTTAAAAAAAAAAAAAAAAAAAAGACAAAGAGTGTGTGTGGTGATTTACACGTGATGTTAATGTTGTTTGCATGAGTCTAGAACGTGTTTGCGTCCACGGTTGTCCATGGCAATTGCACCGCGACAGTTCCAATCTAATATCATCAAACCATAAAGAGTGGAAGCTTTTTCAGTAAAATGTAAGCTACATCTATTTAGGTCATTATTAAGTATTATTACGTTTAATTCAGTTGTTTTGTCTTTTCAATTGCCTTTTTCTTTTGCTATTTACAAAAAAGTCACAATAAGCTTATTGATTTTGTTGATAAGTATTGTTAAGTTTAAATCTGTAAAAAGAAAAGCAGTAAAACAACGTATTTAAACTCAACAATACTTAATAACAAATCAATACGTTTATTGTGACTAATTTGGAAATAGCAAAAGGAAAAGCATCAAAACTAGCCACAATGAGTTTAATTGTTTCACATGCACTTTTTATTTCTTCCTCTAAAAGTAACGATCAAGTTCAGCAAGTCTCACCAAGCCACAAATGGAACAATCACAAACGGTTCTGAACAGGAAATCACCGCGAACGTCTTTAAAAGACACTACTTTAGTATCAGCCAGAGGAACATTTCACTCCTTTGTCTAAATTTCCAGCACTTTCCGCTCCACTTATCCATTATTAAATGAATAAAAGATGATAACTATCCTAATTTGAAGCCATTTAACTAATGACTACTGTACTGGGTCTTCAACACGTGCTATTATTACGACTCTCCTGGACCGTAACGCTGGTCTGCGCCCTCATCCAGTCAGATTGTACCTTTCAGAGACGAAAAAAAAAAGAACACACATTTCCCAGCTCGTACAAGACCTCCGTCAAGTGTGTTACTGTAAAACATCCTTCACAGTCTGAAGCTCGGTGGTTGATTATTGGCCTCAGATAATGAGTCTCTTCAGCCACGCGGATTTCACAAAGACCACCTTAGCACGCTGGAGGGCTACGGTACAAGTTCTGGCGGAAGTGAAGCAAACACACAAACATATCTGTGGAATCCTGGGGGTGCGGGTTGTCAGTTGTGTAGCCCGAGGGCTCTAACTCCTATATTATGCAGCGAGACGTCTGCTGTTCGCTTTCCTCTGGCACACTCATGCATAATGTCTCTGGCTGTGGAGACCCCCGAGGCCTGTGGAAGTGTCAGAGCTCTAGATGATCCACTAGCATCTCCTTTCAGTTCAATGCAGTGTTTCCATTACTACCGGGTCACGAAAGCTACATGCATACAAATTATGAATTAAAGAAAATAGCTTTGCGGGTTAAATGTCAGTGCAGGTAAATATTTCATTCACTCACGAGGCTTCTTGGTAGTGATGGTGATGGGCGGAGTAGGGGGTCCGGTGCCGGCGCTGTTGTGGGCTCGGACGGACACTGCGTATAGTGTGCTGCCCTTCAGGCCCGTGATATTGACCGAGCTTTCACTGACTCGGACTTTCCCTGTGCTGCTTTCCGGGGGTCCGACTTCTGACCACTGAACCTGTGGAGTAACACAATCTGGTTACTGTAACAGCTCGGCTGGTTGGTTATGGTTCTGATTGGGTTAGTTGTCGGATTTTAGAATGTGTAAGGCTTGAATCGGACATTTCAAACACAAACTTGTCACATCTCTATGTGATGGGTTCACACTTTCAAGTAAGCTTGGCTTCTAACTTTTTGGTTTGTTAATATTAATTTTTTTTAAAATATCTAATGTATATTTTTGGCATAAAACTAAATCTTTAGGAAATTTGGTCAATCCTTAAAACAAACTCACCCCCCACCACAAATAAAGATGTAATGGTGAACAAGTTAAACTTTTTTTGTCAAAATGTGTTTGAAAAAATATTTGAAATACCGATAAGAAAATTAAAATGTAAATATATTTAAAAAAAATTGTAAACATTTTTACACCTTCAATTTTCAGATTTTCAGTTTTCCGCATTTCAAGGACGACTTCTGAAGAATAACTTTTCAGGAATTAATTGGATGGATTGATAATTTATTGATTTTTTTAATTATAATTAACATACAATATAATAAAGTATAAGTCATACATTTAATAAATATATATTTAATAAAAACAATACATATTTAAGACATGTGGTATTTTATAAATACCAATGTATTGAAATATTTTAAATATATAGTAATAATGTAAAACCTATACACAAAGTAAAAATTAAAATCTTAATAAATGTATAGCAGTTGTGACCTAGCGGTAAGAAGCTGGCTAGTATCTTAAGGCTGCCCACTGCTCCAGGATTGCATTTAACCACACAACTTCATAGGATGGTTAAATGCAGAGCACAATTTTGATACGGTCCCTAGTGGCCATATTGAAAAACTCACTCACTTTTTTGTTTCAAATTAAAATTTCTATTTAAATTTAAAAAACAAAATTAATTAATATTCTATTTAAAATGTAATTAAAAGTTTCTAATTTATATTTTTTCCTGTCTGATTAAACGTTTTTTCAACGGTCTGTATATGAAAAGGAACACACACACACACACACACACACACACACACACAGGTCCAGCAAGGTGGCGAAAAAGATTTGCAGGTTTAATAGATGGTTTCCCGTAACTTTCCGAAGCGTCTGATGACTTTGAGACCAAGGATTTCTCACTGCGGCACGTTCAGGTCAGACGGAGACAAACAGACAGAATCCTGTGGCTTTCCAACGCGGTGAGAAAAGACCCAGCAGCTGAAGTGTTTGCAGGAGGGGGAATTGATGTATGATGTCCACACATCTGAAAGGTGATTTATATAAGTGCCTAGAAAGCCTGTGTATTGCTGCTCCCCGGGAGACAGGACCAGCTGTGAGAAGACCTCTTCATTCTGCAGATGAGATTGTGAAAAATGTGGCCGGGGGATCGCAGACTCTTGTCTGGGGAACAGGAAATTGAACGCCGTGCCGCCACCGCGCTGCATAAATTATCGTGTCTGATTGAAGTGATGTCGTGTGAGGTCACTTCCTCCGTTTGCAGTGTTTACTCACCTCATAGCCACTTATCTGGCCTTTGCTGCCGGTCTGGTGGACGGGTTCCCAGAAAACTTCGATGGTGGAAGCCGTCCGTGTGCGGGCCCACACTCTCGCCGGAGCCACCGAGGGTTCTGTTGGCCATTCAGACAAGAAGGTCAAACTACTAACCTGTGCACTACACCACTCCTACCCGCCACTTTCGGTTATTTTTATTATAAATAATATTAAATAAAAATATAAATATAATATTTAAAAAAATTTAAATAAAATATAATATTTTATAAATAAATTATTACATTGTGTCCATTGCATTTTTCTTGTGTTCCTGTATCTTGTGTTCTATTTAAATTGTTTCATTCCTTAATTTTTTTGGACCATATTTTAATATATTGTAGTTTTTTTTAATATTAGTTAATTTTTTATATTTGTGATTTAGTGCATATATTTTACCATTATCTCATTATCTGTTTGCACCAAATGGAGTCCCACCTCACCGACAAATT
Organism: Paedocypris micromegethes; assembly: GCA_028031935.1. Classification (NCBI taxonomy): domain Eukaryota; kingdom Metazoa; phylum Chordata; class Actinopteri; order Cypriniformes; genus Paedocypris; species Paedocypris micromegethes. Next base: position 28,209,505 of record CM051495.1, on the reverse strand, counting down.
GACCTCGCTGAACAGGCGAACAGAACCTGACGAAGTTTGCTTATTACGTCGTGGTGAACGAAAGAGTGGTTCGGAATGTGAAAGCCAAACTCAAAAATTAAAAAGAAAAATAAATTGAAATTTCATCACAAAAGTATGCATGTGTATTCGTATGTGGTGGATATATGTATATATGTGGATATATGTTTATATATTTACTAGTTTTTTATATTTAATAATTGTATTTATTGTATCAAATTATATTAAAACAATAAAACATTATTTAAATTGAATTTAAATTATAATAGCTTCTATAAACACATACTCACTTGCATAATTAATTCCATTACAATTCAATTTCCTAACTTGCACAATAATCACGTGATCGTATGGCCATGCAAACATGTCAACATAAAGCTTAAAATGTTTGTTTTTCAATAGCGTTAAAACTGAACACACATACTGTTTTTATATGTAATGTAAGAGGTTCATTCCGTCTCATATAGTAAATATCAGAACAGAACAGCCACTAAATGACTAAATTAAAATCGCAAATAAAAGAGCAGAATGATTTACTTGTCCTACATTACTGTCTCCACAGTCGAACAATCACAAAACGTGCTGGTATTTTGGTCGCATAAATGTAGCACCTGCTAAAACATAGTAGCTACTTTTGAATGCGAACCAAGAAATTACCATCAAAGTGAACACGCAGCTGCAGAGGCCACGCGTGTGGAACTTTGCAACATTTGACAACTTTTTGTTTTCATTCATAACAAGTTGAGCACAATGACCTTCATCTGCTGAATAGACAATGGCCACCGGACTGAACGGCCCCTCTCCGAAATCATTGTAGACACCAACTTTAACTTCAAACTGGGTAAGCGGCGAAAAACTGTCGTTTTTGTACACGTAGCGTGAAGCATCAGGAGAAGCCAGAACACTTTGTTTCCACGTCGTGGTGCCAAGTGGACGGAATGCCACTACGTATCCAAACTTCTCTCCATTTTGTAGCTCTTCAGCAACAGGCTGTGAAAAAAAAAAAAAAAAACAATAAAACCACACATTTTCGGTCGCGATCTACTTATAAAATGCCCTAGTCGAAGCGATCTATTCCACAAATTATTATGTTGTTATGTACATAACAGTATATATCGTAAAACCTCTAGTAATAGAGCGCCCCCCTGACGGAAGAGTTGAAAAATAGACCGAAATGGCGTTCTATTAGAGGTTTTACGGTATCACATTTTTACATTACCTTTTGAAATTATTTAGTAGGCGGGCTAATAATTCTGTCCTCAACTGTGTATGTTTGCTGTATATGGTTTGCTGGGTGTCATCTGGTTTGAAACCGCAGTAAATACACACCAGAATAAAATATTTTTCAGGTACTAAAATGTCTGAGTTGATAGCAGACTTACTTCACCGTTGCACACTCCTTCTCCCTATTTATTTAATGTTTTTTAAACTCGACTGGCGCCTGTTTGTCCACATTTCAAGTCAGGAGCAATCACAAAAAAACGAAAAGACATTGTGTTTGTGTAGCTATGCGCTTCTGCCCTGTGTCCTCATTTTTTATTAAAAAAATAGTTCAGAAAGCAGACATGAATATAAGCTTTTATTGGCTCAATTTACATAAAGAAACATTACCCACAACACGACACTTAGCAGTGGCAAAGCTATGATATCTCACATGCAACCAAGTTTAAAATATAAAAATTCTCCAAATTTGGTCACACGATATATATAACCAAAACCAGTAAGGCCAGAAGAAACTACAGAGAGCTCGGAACTAACATTAAAGTCTTCTCCCTGGAACAACAAAAAAAAAAAACTCAACATGAGCAAAAACATGGTTAAGACATGCCCTGCCACAGTTAGAGATCAGTTTAACATCCAATTTCATTTTTTTAAATGTTAGGTTGACCAGTCAACTTCCGTAAAATGCCGAGTTAGAACGACTCTGACAGGAATATTAAAATACTGTACTAAATTGTCTAGAGGACTCTATATGAGGAGTGGAAAGACAAAAAGTGGAAATAAACTCAGTCCAGGGAAGAAACAAAATAACGACTTTAATAAAATTAATGTTATTTAAAAAATGTGTAGAATTTTTTTGCCAAATCAGGGAGGGTGCTTATATTTGCATAAATACGCTACTTATTTGCATAAATACGCTCACTCGCACCTATGGGACAATCTATACCCAGCCTGGGTTTCAAACTCAAGCCCCTCTTTAATGCGAGGCAACACTGCTACCCACTACTCCACTGTGCCACCTGCATACCATAATAATTCATAATTATTTTAAACAAAGTGTGAGAATTCCAATTTAATCCCATTAATCCAGATGTCACATTGCGAATGTTTCCGGACTAATCGTGAAGTACAACCGCAAAAAAAAAAAAAATTAATAAAAAAGTGATTCTGAGCTTAGTAAATCCTTCAAAACTGAAACCCTTCAAGCTGACAGGGTCAAAGCTGCCAAGTCATTTCCCGCAGTAGTTGCACATTGTTCCTCACATAAGCTGAAATGTACAGAATGCTGACGGACGCGAGCAGACTAACATGTCTGAGCTACTCTAAACGTAATAGTGCATTTAAACGCGCTGCTAAATATCGTCAGCGACAGCCGGTGAGATTACAAGTGAGCCATTGATAAACACTGTCATTCCAGATCTGCTGGTAGGAAAGACTGATCTCAGATCTGCGTCTTCATTATGATTTACACGCCAGGAGTCGTCCCACTGAGGCTACACGCTCGCCTTTTAATTAAACCCGGTCTGATGTAAAGCGCTTCACCGCTGAGAGTTCCGCCGGATTGAGCGTCTAAACCCGGAAGATTCCTCACCTCCCAAACTATCAGCAGTTCTCCTCGGTTTCCCCCTCCACCACTCACGTTAGCAGGAGCCACTTTGGGATCTAGAAGACGCACCAGAGAAGAGACAGAGTGGAAAACACGTTTAAACCTTTAGGATTGATGGCCAACCTCAACGCTTTGCTTATCTGTGGGACTCAGCTTGTCTCCACCTTTCTTTCTTTCTTTCTTTCATTCTTCCCTCCCTCCTTTCTTTTTTCTTCCTTTCTCTCTGCATCAGTTTCTTCTTTTTATTTTTGTATTTCTCTCTTTTCTCTTTTTTGCAAATCTCTGCTTCATTCTTTTATTTTTTATTTGTCTCTCTTTTTATCTCCTATCCCTCATTGTTTTTCTTTCTTTCTTCCCTCCCTCCATTTCTTTCCTTTCTCTCTGCATCTGTTTCCTCTTTTGATTTTTGCATTACTCTCTTTTCTCCTTTTTTGCATCTATCTGCTTGTTTCTTTTATTTATCTTTCTCTCTTTTTATCTCCATTCCTCTTTCTTTCTTTCCATGCTCCCTCTCTCCCTCCTTTCTTTTTTTCTTCCTTTCTTTCTCTTTGCATCTCTGTTTCCCCATTTTTTATTTTTGTATTTCTCTCTTTTCTCCTTTTTGCATCTCTCTGCTTCATTCTTTTATTATTTATCTTTATCTCTTTTCACCTTGTATCCCATTTTTGTTCTTTCTTTCTTTTTTCATTCTTCTCTTTCTCTCTCTCTCTTTCTTTCCTTCCTTTCACCCAGCCCCATCCCTCCCTTATTTCTTTTTTCTCCCATTTTCTCTCATTTCTTTCACTCTCTTATTGTACTTCTTTCCTCCTTTTTTTTGCACCTCTCTGATTCTTTCTTATTTATCTTTCTCTCTTTTTATCTACCATCCATCTTTCTTTCTTTCCGTCTTTCTTCCTTTACCGTATTTCATCTCTCTTTATTTTCACATCACTCTCTCACTCTTTTTTTGGTGTCTGTACCTGTATCACTCCATCATTCTTTATTTTGAATATCTCCCTTTCATTTTATATTTTAACTCTCTCTTCTCATCTTTTTATGCTTGTACATATTTTTCCTCACTCTCTGCTAGTTTTTGGTATCTCTTCCTCTCTTTATTTTCTATGTTTGACTCCATCTTTATTTCTCGCTTTACTGTGTTGTGGCAACGTCAGTAATGTAACCTTGTTACGTTGTCAGAAAAGCATAATCGCACAAAGTATCATCAGTGGAAATGCTTCATGAAATACAATTTTTGTTTGATTTTACAGAACGAATCTGATCTGATTTTTTTCAGAAAGAAAAGCGAGTAAATAATTACATACTTGTAAAATCAGGCCACTTCCTAATTGCTATGAATGGGAAATCAGAAGGAAACAGCTGTTTCTTCATCCCTTTCACTTAGGATTCTGTGATGATGCCTCCATCTAGCAGTGATCGAAGCCGCTGCACATGATATCTCAGCCTAAAATAGAGCCTTTCTAGTGCTGCTGCCTCATAAAATGCGAGAGAAGTCCACTCAATTTTAGTTGATGCTGACATGAATTATTGATAGCTGCATTTCCTGATCGCTGATGTCCAGCATACAAAGTGCCACAGGGACATAACACAAAAACACACACCAGCTTGCGCGCATAGCATTTCTTTTCCCCCACATACCAACGGAACTGGAATGTATATCTGAAAATACACATTTTGTTTTACTAGGTTTTTTTTTAACACACAGCCCTTGATGCCACAAGTGACAGTTGTGGTCCAAAGACAGGCGGTACCCATAGGCTGCCCACTGCTCCGGGTTTGTGTGTATCTAACTTCACTGGAATGATTAATGCGCAGCACAATTTTTCTCGTGTTCTTGCATCTTGTTTTATAGTTAAACCGTTTCTTGCCTTCCATATATATTGGATCATATTTTAAGTGCAAAAAAGTCTTAATTTTTGCACCAAACGGAGTAGCAATATTCATTTCATTGTAATCCTGTGATAGTATGACAATAAAGGCATTCTTTGCATTCACAGTATTCTATTCTATTCTATTCTAATTTTATGTGCTACAGTCCCTAGTGGCCATATTGACAAACTCCCTCACATTTCTACAAAACACTTAATTTGAGTCCTAAAGGCTTAAAACGTATTTTGCCAATTGAAGATCCCACCAATGCACAGGAAAACCAGTCTACAACCAGTGTTAATTTCCCATCCGATTACCAAGTCACTTCTGGCGATTCCAACTGACTCTAGAATTCAATTATACTTTCTGCCTGATATTTAAAAAAACATGTCAAATCCAAAAAAAAAAAAAAAACCGGCGTACCTGCAGCTCTGGTGCGGACGGGCTTGGATGGCAGACTGGGTTCACCAACCCCTACGTTGTTGATCGCCACCACACGGAATTCGTAATCTACCCATGGATTTAAACTCACAGCTGTTGCTTGGACCTTCTGCCCAGATACTGTTTCCGGAACTGGGATTTGGAAAGAAATACGGCAAAATCAAAACCGATGTTTGTGTTATAACTCGCCATTGGACCGTACCGGTTTTGACCGCCTGCCATCCGATAGAGTACGGCGTTCTGGCTTGCACAATATACAGAGTAACTGGACTGTTATTGTCGGGTCCAGGTCCCCATGACAGTTGAGCGGCCCTGTCAGTGACATCTGCCACCAGCACGTTCACCGGAGCACCAGGGGGTCCTAAAAGTGCAGAAACACGGCCAAAATCCCCTTAAAACTTCTAGAACATGTGCTTCGTTATCCTCATCAGAGAAGGGCAGGCGAAGGTGAATAACAGACTTGTCACACGAGACAAGTCTGCCAACAAAAGGCTGCGCACTTAATATTCAGAACCAGAGAAGAAGATCCTTCACTTGATGACGGGAATACAAAAGGCTTTAAGGAGGACGAAGCAGGGAATTAATGCATTGATTTCAGATACTCTTGTAGTCATTACTTTAAGAGCAGAATTAGGGGAGAAAACTGAAATAGCCAGCCAAACTGAAATACTTTTTTTTTTTCATTTATTTTTGATAAATGCTCCGAGAAGTGTAGAATACGGATCGGATTGGATCGGATCCTTGGGGATGGCACACGTACCTCGGACAATCAAGTCCGCCGCCGCCGAGACGCTGTCCACCGCCGTGTGAACCATACAGACGTACTTCCCCAAGTGTTTCAGCTGGACGTTTCTGATCATCAGGTCCCCGGAAGAGTCCTGTTATTACCAAAAAATAAAATTGAGATGATGATAAAAACATCACACAATTAATAAATACAAATAATTGCATCAAAACGCCATCAATCTCATTAGCAATCACCGAACGTTTAATTATAGCAAACTGTACATATATAGACCCACAATACATGATAATACAATTTATTAATCACTTAAAGAAAACTAATTGCTCATTTTGTGTTTGTGATGATCTCAATGCTTCTCTTTAAGCCAGGGGTGCCAAACTTTTTGATTCGCGGGCCACATTGGGTTCTTCTAACATTTGACTAAGGGGCCAGACCGGGCTCTGGGAAAAAAAAAACGCATTTTATGATATACACATTTTTGTATATAATTTAGTATTTAACATTAAATAGTGTTTATTTCTATTTAAAAATGCATAAAAAGACAGATATAATTCTAAAATGCAAAAAAAAGTGATTTCGCATTTTAACTGCTTTTTTAAATGTGTTCTTAAGTAAAGCAATAAAAACCTTCATAATGGAACATTGAAGAAAAATATATGATTTTGATTTAATTTTTTACAAGCTCGGGTGGGCGTGGTGAAACGAACCGTATTCGTTTGAGATTACATGGTGTGTTCACGCGCTAAGCTGAATTTGCGGTAAATTTGTGGTGATTGGATGAAATTGCAAGGTCGCCAATAAATCACGGGGTTTCGCTGAATTCGCGTGAATTGGCGCAATCGCGAAATCCTGGAGGGACTGAATACTGGCCGCGGGCCGGATTACATTCATTTTATGAATCAAGTCACGGGCCAGTCAACATTTGATTAAGGGCTGCATTTGGCCCCCGGGCCGGACTTTGGACATGCCTGCTTTAAGCAATACATTAAAAATCCAAATTCTAAAAAAATAAATGTATTTTCAAATCAAAATCATTTCAAATCACTTTTCTGAACCGCTTTTCCGTTTCTGAGTCAAAAGGAGCTGGAGCCAATCACAGCAACTCTGGAGCTGATTGCCGAAATCACAACTTGGATTGGTGGCCGACCAATCACAGAGCTGGACACACACATTCACATTCACACATCTACGAGCAATTTTCCAACTCCAGTTCACTTGAAGAGATAAAACTAGAGACCCGGAGGAAATCTACGCAAGCATGGAGAACATGCAAACTCCACATTTGAGGGTTAAATGGGTTAATTTTGCTGTCAGGTCATACATATAACGTACAAAACGTTGACTGTGCAGAGTTAATCCTTTAAGCAGAAAGATTTGTGCCTTGATGTTCAAGGAAAAACCACGTGGCCTTGAAATAAAAAGTGTGATTTTGAAGCCTTAATTATTCGGAAATGCAACTTTTTGCGCTTAATCACAAAGGAACAACTTTTGCAACTTTTAAAGAAAGGAGACAGAAACGCACCCCCCCGATCATCCCAAAGTGATCGTGTCTGCTGAAATTGACCAGTTTCCCATTGAAGAACCACTTGAACACGGGGTGCAGGGTGGAGTCTTTAGAAATCTCGCATGGCAGGACGATGCTCTCCCCAACCGTGGCGTCCAGACTCAACGGGGGAACTGTGATCCTGGTGGGCTCTGTCAAAACAATGAGTGAGGTTGGGGGAAAAAAAGTTTGAAAAGACTCCAAAATCACAAAAATATACCGTTTTATGCTAATATAAGAACCCCGCAAATATAAGAACCCCCCTGATTTTTCACACGCAAAAAAATATATATAAATATCTGTGTATCTCTTTATTTTCTTCATTTCGGGCTAAATTAATTATTAATAACTAGGAAAAAACTAACCAGGAAACACAGGTTTTGAAATGACTCCAAAAAAATCACACAGATATACCGTATTTACCCTAATATAAGCACCCCTATGATATTTCAGACGCAAAAAAAAAAAATATATATATATATATTTACATCTCTCTTAAACATACATCCTTTTATTTATTTACAAATCTAATCTATCACGACTAAAACTACTATCACTTGTCGTTTTACTTGTTGTCGTTTTATTTGAATAAATAATCTATTCTAGCGATCGAAACTACAACTCCCATATGCAGCGCAAGCCACCATTATCAGCAGTCTACAGACTGTGTAAAGACGATTTTACGTAGCAAAATATTGTGTTTCCTTGTGCAGCAGCGTTTTGATTGTGTCTGATTCCTTGGATTTTTTTACTCCTTGCTCGTGTTCTTCACTCTCGACTGTTCTCTTTCTGCGATGATGCTTTGGAGTCCGTTTTTAGCCGTTAGCGCCAAACTTCCCGGATGTGGTTTTTAGTCTGTTTGTTGTAATATTAATGATTGTATTTAGTTTAGTCTAGTGTTATTTTATCCCTGTTGAGTGGCGCTGCCTGGTTAATGTTTTATTATTTCTATTATTGTGCCAATAAAAGCTTATATGTATGTTTGCCTACAGACCATTATTTAAATATAAATAATATTTATATTTAAATATTAAAATATTAAAATACGGCGCATAAAGATGACATGTTTATCACTGGCGAATCACTGGTGAGTCACGTCTTGTTCTGGTCTCTTATTGGAGGTTTAATGGAACATTATGACACAATGGACCAAGTCAGGATTGGAGATCAAAGCAGCTGAGATCAGCAGAACCTTTTGGATGATGTCACGTTGTCGACTGTCCAAAGCCAGTTAAACAAATTCACCTCAGTGCAGTGAATATTTTAAATGGTCCTGAATGTGTAGAGCCATAGTTTAAGCCATCAAAGTCTCCAAACGCCATGCATATGTATTGCGATATGTTATTAGAGAAGAACAGCGAAGGGAGAGAGTAAAAAAAACTGCAACAGCTGCATCTTTTTAATTAAACTTTGAGAAACTGACTTGGGAGACAGAAAAAAAAAAAAGAAATTCCCCCGGCCGTTGTAGAGGACGAAGAAATTCTCTACACCGACAGCTGAACCAATAACTCACACTTGACAAAAGCTTGGATGAGTTATACCACTGTCAAACCGACAGGAACATAAAACAACTATATATTTCATTATCAATTTCATGCTTGGGTTGCTCACTGTTTTTCCGCTGCTCCTCATCCGGTTTAAGGCGTCCCCTTATAAGCAAGAAAAATGTGTTGTTTGAGAAACAGAAAATGTGCTTTACCTTTGACCACTAAAGTCCCAGAACTGCTGGAAGTTCCAAACGGGTTCCTGGCCACACAAGTGTATCTTCCGACATCGGATTTGGTCACGTTGGTGATCCTGAGGGTTCCATCTTCTGAAACAATCCATCTAAAACAGAAGAAAGATAATATACTTGTAAGTTACAAACATTTCTCTGACAAAAACTGGGTGATTAAACTGACAATCCAACTAGGTGCCACCAAAGAACAAGCTGAGAACACGTCCCTTGTGTGGATCATCCATCCAATGAATTTCTAAAAAGATAGATTGCACTACTATTTTCGACAGAGAGGGGTGGCGAGTTCCTTCTTAGCTCTGGACCCTAATAAGAAAAGTTACAAACCATAAATCCAGCTAGTCATTATCAATAAAATATGCAGTCAAAACATGTAAAAAAATAAATAATGGTGGAGAGAGAGAGAGAGAGAGAGAGAGAGAGCTCATTCCGGTTTAGAATTTTTACCTACGGCCTTATCATTATCCAACATGCACAAGATGCTATCGCCACATTAAAAGCCGTTTCCGAAAAGCCATTGAGAGCAGATGTGATTGTGAGGCTGGCACACTTGTGGACATGTGAGGAGAGGCTGATAGAGCCTGACTGAATTGCCAAATAACCAGTCTGACTTTTACACGTCGAAAGTAAAAGCAAAATGAGAAAAAGATCTGCTTAACATAATTGCTGTTCACAGAAACTAATTGTAAATTAGTAACTAAATTAGTAACTAAAGTCAGTCCAAAACCACGACAAGAATGTTGTCAAGATGATTCACCTCAACGTCATTGACTTATATTGTAGGAATTGGGGGGAAAAAAAAGCTTAAAAAATACTGAAATCAAAAAGGATCGCCCATAGGCGTGAGAGTGTGTCTTTGTCCTTGTCTGTGATTGGTTGACCGTCAATCCAGTGTGTCCCACCTCCAGGCCCAAAGTTGTTGTGAAGGGCTGAAGCTCCCCATGACCCAGACGTGGAAAAGCAGTTCATTAATTAAATGGTTGGATGGTGCTTCGACTTACGAAAGGCTCGACTGATGAAAGTTTCGAGAAACTTATGTTTCTAGTGACAACATTATTTCAAGATATAAAATGCAATGGTTGTGATGCGTGAGCTCCAGGAAAGTAATGGAGGAAAGTTGTGAGGATAAGAAGAGAGCTCTCCAGAAACCAAGCAAGAGATAATGGAAAAGTTCAATGGGACATTAAACATCATCTCAGACATTAAAAAACTATTTTACAGTACTGTACTATATTACAGTATTTAAACATAAAAAAGTGTTTATTTTGTGTTGAGTTTACATTAATTTACATTTTACACTTCAATATTCAATATTACAAGATTCTATACTTGTTCATGTTATTAATAATTGTTAATACTAAATAATTATTAATAATAAATTATTATTATTATTATTTGCGATTTAATCGCGATTAATTTGGTTGAGGAAGTAAAAAATGTAATCGTTTGACAGTCCTAATATAATTATTGTTTATATATTTTAATCTTTCTGTCTCCTTTAGGCTTTATATGAAACTGTTTTTAACAATATATGCACATATGTTAAAAATCTATTTTAGAATTTCCCAAATATTGGATATGCATTTTGATAATATGTATATATATATCTAAAAATATTTAACAATGTTTCACGGATATGTGAATACATTTCTTCTCCATATGGAACACTTTATTCATAGTCCTTTATTGATAAAATAGATACTGTAAACATAAAGAGATATGACAATATATATATGTCATGGGGGGCATATCTTTATCTTTTGCTCGTTTTCCCTATTTTCTCTCAACAGATAACCCTCCCTCCTTTTTTTAAAAACGTGAATTACCTCCTGCGCCCCTTCTCCGCCTCCGTTTTCCACTTCTCTCACATTTTCTGTGCATGACTCCTTCAGTAAACACAAACTAGGGCGCCAAATAATACGTAATAGAAAATCACTTCAGATACATTATTTGTATCTTAAGCGCAGAGACGCAGAGATGCCTAAAACTGCCACTGCATGAAGTAGTAAGTATATACACAGGACATGAAATAATAAACTAAGTGAAAAAACTAAATATGTAGTTACGTACAGTGTATTGTGTAAGTTGTTGTCCTTTAAGTTGATTTTGTGCTTCTGAAACTTGTGTGTGATGGTCATCCACCGATCTCCTCTCACTCGACATTAGCTGCTTGTCCCAAAAGGGCGTTTTGTTTTGTTTTTTAACACTGTTATATAACATGTTTTTTACTACAGTTATTACCATATTTTATCATATTATAAAAAAAAGTCTGAATTTACGGGGGCTGGCAACAGATTAGGACATTTGCATGCTAATTTTGTCTCTTTACAAAATGTTCGCCCTACAAAACTGGTCTCAGGATGAATTAATTTTTCCAGGTAAGTCGACGTGCGTTTTCCACACAACGACATATGTCACAATGTTTGTGGAAGTCGTTCATATTTCATAAACCCCATCAAATCCAGTTCTAAAAATTCGACTAGATTTTGTGTCCCACCATTTTGAAAAAAAAAAAAACACAAAGGAACAGGAAAAAAAAAAAAAGGATGTCCATCACCTTCCTACCAAGCGCTTATAAACTAACTCTCACAGGTCTTCTGCCAACGCCGTTGAACATCAGACACCATCACAGCTTTGTTTTTTAATAACTAGGAACGGGCAGAGTGAAAGACAAATATAAAGAGCAATGCAAATATGCGATGCGGAGATCCACAGTGACCTTCTCCCTGAGCAAATCAAACACGAGTGCAGCAGACCTCAGAAATCAAACTGCGTACTTCAGCTGGGCTTTTTGAAATAAATATGTAATTATTATGGCTCAGAGAACATGCTTTGCGCTCCGAACGCCACTATGATTTATCGACAAAAATACCAAGTGCAAAAGAACGGAGGACAGATGACCCCAGCTGCAAAATCAAGTGGAAAGAAAGCAAGAGGGATCGTTTTACAGAGAGGAACGTCTGACCACACGGAGCCACATTTATACTCGCGTCAAGACAGGACGACTTTGCGATCGGTCCCTGATCCTTCTCTTCCTGACCGCTCTACGGAGTACAATGACAAATCGATGCTTCTCCTGGTGCTGGGGCGAGTCCGGAGAAATGGCGGAAAGTCAACAGTGCGGTCGGTGTCCACTTGACACGACGTCAGGAGTGTGTGGACATGCCATTAGACAGACTTGTCAAATGGAATCACGGTGCTGTGAAAATCCCTGTTTTAATTGGATTTCCATTCATCGCGTTGGTCTGCGGACGGCTGATGGACGGCTCGGCATGAAAACCCAACTTTGGAATAAATTAGTGGTGCATTAGTAATTGTGTTTGAATATTAACGCACAATTTGCATCTGATTTGCCCTCACTGTTGCAATACCAACACGCATTTTCATATTTAAAAGGTGAGTTTGTCAAGATGACCACTACCATAACCATCCAGTAAAGATACACACACAGTGTAAAACCCACTGGACCGAGACTCAAAGGTGAAACTTCCTACCACTGACCTCAACAGTCACGTTTAAGCTTTAAATACAACTTTCATAGATTACTTTTAGATAAGGTGAAGAAAAAACATAAAACAAATTATTAACATAAAACAAAAAACTAAATATTACACATGTGGTACACATATTATGTATACGCACAGATATAGCAGAGAGAGAGAAAGAGAGAGAGAGAGAATTAGAAATACAGAGAGAAAGAGAGAAAAAGACAGTAAAAGAGAGAAAAAGAGGATGATAGAATTATAAATAGAGAGAGATAAAAACCGAGTGAGAGAGAAAGAGTTATAGAATTAGAAATAGAGAAAGAAAGAGAGAAAAATTGGAAAGAGAGTGTAAATGAGAAAAAGAGAGAGAAAGAAAGAAAAAAAGAGAGTTAGAAATAGAGGGAGAAAAAGACAGAGTAAGAGAGAGAGAATTATAGAGATAGAGAGAGATAGAAAAAGACCGCGTCCTGAATCTTCAAGCTTTTTATAAAAAAATAATTTTCAGAATTTTATAAAACTGGTGCTGTTGCTGTTAAGAATGTTGTCTTGTTTCACAGTTTTGGCTCTCCTTAAAGAGCTTAAAGTATAAAAACATGTTGTAGATAAAGCAAGACCATATATATAAATGAATTGGAGGGTGTTATTGTCATGCAAGTTCAAGCAACCCAATAAAATTATGCTAGAGCAAAAAAAAAAAAAAAACAAACACAAAAAACCCCCATAAAAATTAGTCGAGTTGAATCATGGTCATCATGCCAGATTAAAAACATGTTGCTCCATCTAACTTATTAGAAAGGTGTTTGATCAACCCAAAACAATCTAGTTGAACCGGAGAAAGAACACCAAGTAACATTAACCATAAAACATCATGTTGCTCTATCATGTTTATACTTTGTTTGATGAGCAAAATAGTTTCTTGGTATATCAATGCAATTTTATCAGGGAGAAATGCTTTCCATAATTGTATTATATTAATCAAGCCAGACTTTTTTATTTTCAGTGCAAACACACTGAGGCTCATCTCCACCTATACATTTATCCGTGTGTGTGTGTGTGTGTGTGTGTGTGTGTGTGTGTGCGTGTGCAAAACTCCTCTCAGCTATTTTGGTATTCAGTCAGAGCAAGACTCAGTGATAGATAGTGTCTGATACGGCGTCTCGCACCTCATGTGTCACTTCCTTTGCCTCCACAAGCCCATTCACTTCCCTTCGTTCCAGCTTCCCCTTTCTCCCATCCCTCAACCCATAATCACACCGCTTCTCAAGACATCCGTGAGTCATGGCACGCCTGTTCTCTCCCAGGTCCACAGATGGACCACAGTGCAGGAACCTACTGGTTACCTCCCCATCCATTACTGGAGATCATGCTCTCTTCCGTCCAAACCACCTGTTCTGACACAGCCATGCTAGAATGGTTGTGTCCCACTCAAGCCCCGCAGGAAGCCGGCAGAATTAGCGATGTATTAATTAGTGTTCCACTAGGCACTCAGTCTTGTGTGAAAAGTGCCATCAGGAACGATGCTGGAGCTTTTGACGGAGAAACATCTGTGCCTCGGCAACTAGTGGAAAATCCCAATTAGAAATATATACAGTTGTGTGAATGCCTAAAACTAAACTTGAGTTCATGTGAAATCCCCCGAAATAAGGAAAATCAAGTAACTAAATTAAAAACAAATCGATTCATTAAAAGTAAATAAATCAGAATAAAAATGAATTAATTCCTCAAGCGCTCTGGAAATGCACTAATGTGTCACAGCTTTACACAAATTTACAAAATTTAAAGAAGTGTGTATATATTGCACTTAAAAATGTACAGATCAAACCACGTCTGCTACATATGATGTGTCCAGTGTCCAGACAATATCAGTATTAAAATACGGTATTGGGGGTGGGGTGTAGACATTACATTTTAGTAGACTTTAATTACATTATTTGTACACAAAATCTGTATTGTAACTTTATTTAAAGAAATGATATGCAGAAATGAATTAAAAGTTGTATCCTGTAAATATTAAAGTTACTAGTGAACATGCTGCAAAAATAAAATTGGAAAAAAAAAAGATATAACAGATGTGTGTTTAAGTTAATGTTACAAATTACACAATTAATGTCTTAATCAGGCTAGATCTGAAGCACTGCATTCTGGGATGTATGTTTATGTTATCGGTGCTTTATAAATGGTTTACATATACATTCATAAATATAGCCTGTTCATCAATACCAATAGTAAAAACTTTAAATAGAAGAATCTAGCACTGTAAAAAATGAATCGTGAGGAAATATGAACTGCGATAGCTAGTATGCACACTTGAACTACAGATGGGATTTATCTGGACCGATCCGATACTTGAAAACAAAAAAAGAAATTTAAGTGTTGAAAAGCTAAAATGGCCACACAAACACAAGGCTGAATGGCAGCCTCAAAATCAACACAGCACTGCAGTCCAACCGAAGGTTGTGAAAACTAAAGGAAAATGAAGGCTCGTTTTTATTAAACCGCTCTGCTTACACTCCTACCTTGTGTTGTCTTTCAAGAACTCGTTTCCTTTCCTCCAGGAGTATGAAGCTCTTGGGGATGCATGAGGCCGGCATTCAATGACAGCTTCCCCTCCTCTCTGAATCAGAGTGGTCTTCTTCACTGGGTTTTTCGAGAAGTCTGGAGGCGAGGCTAATAGACCATACATACGTTTTTTTTTTCTTTCTTTTTGACATTTTAAGAGAACGACTTCAGAGTATGTTGCGGTATATATACTTTATACACATGGAGAATGAAAAACCGGGTTCCAGTCAATTACCAATCAATTCCAACATGATTTAGATGTATAGGGGATATATGTAAAAAGAAAGTGAAAAACACACTGTAAAAGTACAAATACCTTACTGTATAAATGATTCCATTACAAGTTACAAGTCACCAATTCCAAGAAGACTTGATTAAAAGACCTAAAGAACTTAAGTATTTTACTCATACTGAAATTAAATTTAAATTCGGCTCAAAAACCGTGAAAAACTATTTATGAGGTTTTCATTTTTTTAATTTTCACTTTATTTCTAAAATAGAAATTAAATTAAACACGTCAATTTTTCAAAATGTCAAAACAAAATGGATTAAAAAAAGAAAAAAGTCAGTCGCATTCAAACTCAAATGTGCAAAAAAGTGCAACTGTTAATTCACGTTCCCATGACTTTTCTCATAAATAGTATCTAGTACCTTCAGCACCCTGCAGATGGCAATATCACTTCCCAATGTAACGAGTACCCATTCAAATGTAGTAGAGTAATGAGTACATACACTCAATCAAAAATGTAGTCAAGTGGAGGGAACAATTTTCTTATATATTTGATACTCGGTGCATGTACAATGTGGCCAAAAAGACTTAAAGTTAGAAGTAACTAGGTTAATTTACTCCAGTACTTCTGGATACCTCTGGATAAACATTTTCGTTGTGAGAAATGTGATTAATTTTGAGCTCGTTTATAAGCTTTATAAATGCTTTCAATTTTACCACTTGTTACCACTCTTTACTCCAATAGCATGTTTGATTTGGCAACACTTCTACTCACCAACAACTTTGAGCTCGGCACTGTCGTAAATGACTCCATTTTCATTCTCTGCCAAACACTGGTACATCCCAGAATCCATCAGGTTTATATTAGAGATGGTTAGTCTGCCTCCATGAACATGGATTCTGTCCTGAGCATAAACAAAACTGTCAAGACACTCTTCACAACAGCTTCAGTAGGAAGTAAAGTAAAAATTAAAAATAAAACTAAACTAAACTAAACCCCCCATCAGCAAAAATTGATTTGACAGACGTGAATTTACGTTTAGGCATTTAGAAAAAAACATGCTTCCTGCTTTCCCTAGAATTAAACCTACAACCTAGATGTTGCTAACCCCAGCTTTACTAGTTGAGTCGCAATTGAGAAAATTGACAGAGCTTATGGACATTTATTGGGATTTTCACAAGGTTATTGGTTATGATGCTCACCTGAGACACCAGTGGCTGGCCATTCTTCAGCCATTTGTAAAGTGGTTGTGGCTTCCCACTAGCCTTGCACTCCCAGTGAAGATCCGACTCGATGGCCATGTTTGCATCGTGAAGATTCTGTGACCACTGCAGGTGTTCTACATCTGGACAATTGAAACAAAATCCGTCCTTAAACCGCATTTGTGGTATCGCACAGCAGCTTAGGCACAGTCTTTCTTTGTGCCAAGATAGGACTCTTATTCTGAAAGTGCTCAAGTCACTGAGTTGAAGAGATGAAAACGTTCTAGTATTTACACCCTTTTCTAGAGTTTATTGTTCTTATGATAGGTTTAGTCACCTCACCTGTATCTCTTATTACCTATAAGTAAATTCTTCATTAAACATCTTGACTGTTTTGTCAGTTGTTGCTGAATTGAACACCACCTGCTAAAATGCCCCTTTGTAGCATTTTTCTTAAATTATAATAATAAAAAGAAACATTTTCCTTTTTTTTTAGTTTACTTCCTAAAGGCATGTGGATATATTTATGTGCTTGAGACCATTGTAACTGTGAAAAGTGCCCTACAAATGCACTGAATTTGAACTTGGAAAAAAAGAGAAGCATTTGAAGACGTTTTTCTGTAAAAGGGGACCGTAAATGTTTACACCTTTATATTTCACCATATAAAGAAAAACACTAGACACTTTTGTTTATCAGAATTATACTCAGAGACAGAATTTTACACTCCCGTGTCTCTCCCTCAAACCTTCATTGAGTATTTTATAGCCACTAAAACACCAGGAACATACATTCAGCATTACTCTTCTCATGTTAAAAGACCAGTGCTCTGCACAATCCAGACCAAACAACACCTATTATAGCCATTCTAATTAGTCTTGCCTTGACAACTGACAATAAAATCTATTCTTTCATTATTTATTATTTACCGCATCTTGCTGTTATCAGACTCATTAAAAATTTAAATTTCTCTTATCGATTCTCCTGCAGTAATCCTGTGAGTTAAAGAAACAGCTGCTTAATCCCTGTTAAAAAAAAACCCTACAAATAAAAATAAAAAATATTGTATGTACAGTTACATACAAATATATGTGAATAAGTCTATAAAATATAATTAATATAAGATTTCATTTTTATTTATTAATTGTTAAAATATTATTTATTAATTTATTAAAAGATAATATATACAGGTTTTTTTTTTATTTTAGTTATAAAAACTTTTATATATTCAACAAAAAACTAATGTCGTCGTACAAGTTCCCAGGCTGCAACTTTTTCCATTTTTTTTTCCTTTTTGAAAATATGCTACTACAGTAAGCATCTTAGGTATAATTGAGCTTACTTTTAAATACAAGATGTCCTTTTGCGATACTGCGTCCTTTGGAGTTTTCTGCCACACATTCATATAGCCCTGAATCCTCCGGACGGAAGTATGGGATTTCTAGGACCCCGTTGGAGTGATTTATTTTCATCTTTCCTGGGAAAGGGCTTTCGTCTGCTCTTTTCCAGGATATAGAAGGAACTGGACTGAAAAAGAAGAACGAATAGAAACTTCAGCATGTTAACTTTGCACAATTCCACAAATGCAAAGCAATTTAGAAGCTCAACTTTCTTATTGATCAAAATAGAAGTCATTTGTGTCTAGCATCAGTTAGTATAAACATTCAAGCATCTGGTTGGCATGCAATATATAATTATTACATATTTTTTTTTAGAGACATCCAAGTAGTCACATAAAAAACATTTCAGACTATTAAAGAAAAGAGCTGCCCAATTCTTGATTGCCCTGCAGCATCCCAGCATCCCAGAACACATTATCTGTGGACAACTTGAGGCCGCAACCCTGCTTCACCCTGGATCACAGTGTGTAGCTGTTTTTTAAAACAATGGACGACCCTTCTGCCTGTTTTCGAGGTCTTGCCAAGATTAAAGATTACTTGTGCCTTTTCTGAAACATTTCTCTTAAATAAACCACTAAGATGTACTATGTGCCAAGTGTGGCCATCCCCAGTTTGCTAAGCAAATCTCTAGGGGTGAGAAGTCCATCTGTTTGTAAAGTAGAGACCTACTTTCCTAAAGCGAAACACTCCAGTCTAACCGATGATCCTTTGGCCACGTTGAGACTTTTTTCGAATTGGACTTCAATTTTGGGCTCGTATTCCCCCATCACAGCTGTAGAAATGAGGATAAAAGAGGTTTGAGGGTGAATTACAAATCCAGTAACTGGTTTGCATCTATTTCAAGTATTTTTTTTTAACCCCAATAGTATTTGAAACAGGAAAAAGGTACACCAGCGCAAAAAAGCAAAAGATCTTTTCCACAATCGAGGAGAAACAGTTGCATAGTTTATCTAAATGATAGTTGCAACTATTTTGCCTTTTTATCCAATTATTGAAACCAAATATTGCAACATTTTTTACAGACGTAAAAATCATTGCCTCGGTTAAAAAGAAATGGGGTTAAAAAAACAAGATATGGTTGTTTTAGTAACATTCATATTAAGAACATAACGTGCTTAAGTACAGCACACATTCCAAACATAATAGTATTTTGAACAGATTACAATGGTATAACCCACTTTCAACTTTGTTCCTGATTAAAATCAGCTACTTTCCGTCAGTCAAACACTCCAAAATTATTATTCTTTAAAGGCTTTGGTTTTTCTCTTTCTACCAGGAGCAACACCAGAACAAACCAGAATCTGAAAAAAAAGTGCAAGTCTTGCAAGTTTCCCCCCCAGAGAGAACGCAGATCAAACATGAACAGAAATGTAAAACGAAGTATTCGTGAAGTTGAGGGATGGTTTTGGGCACCAAAAATAACAGATACGACTATTCACGATTCTCATTAACTCAAAATATTCACAAATTTTCCTGGCACATTTTGTGCAACTCGTCAGAGTGAATATTAAGCAGACACTAATGACGGCTGATGTTGAGCCCGCCGGGGTGTGTGAGAGAAGGTTTAGGTCATCGTCTCTCTCAATCTGATTCGGGATGTAGACTTCTTCATTTGACTGGGCAAAGCTCAGCGACTCTAAACACACAAACGCTACATCTCTGAGTGGCAGCAGAGCAAACACCATCTGTTTCACTCCAGGCGTGCGTGGTTTTCCTCCAGGTCTCTGGTTTCCACCCACAGTCCAAAACACGCAGAATGAATCGAGTTTTCGAAAATTGGTGAGATTGTGTATGTCCTGCTGTGATTGGTTAGCCACTAGTGTAGGGTGTGTCCAGCCTTCAGGCCTAGAGTTGCTGGTTTTGACTCCACCCCCCCAGAGACCCCCACGAGACCCCCGCTAGACTTATAGGCAATGTCCCATAAGCATTCCTTACCGTCCCGACGCAGGACTACTGGGGTTGGTGAACTGTAGACAGTTGTGTTGGTGATCACGTTCTTCATCACGCACGTATAGTTTCCAACATCTGATGTCTCTACCTTGGCAATATATAGGTTTCCAGTCCTTTGGGAAACAAAGCGGCGACTGTCTCCAACAACAACACTGGGACGGCCATTAAATATCCAGGAGTATCGTATTTCTACAAAGAAAAAATATTACAATAATTTTTAAAGGCATAAAAAACAAAACAAAAAAATAAATATATATAGTACAGTAAAACCTAATATAATTTATGTATTTGTTTGGATTTGTTGTTGCTGTTGTGACGTGAAATTTCCCCGCTGTGGGACTAATAAAGGATTTTTCATGCGAGAACTTGAAACGGTGTTTCATCACGTGAATACATGCGAGCCTCTCATTGGCCAATTGAGCCACCTCTCTCTCTCTCTCTCTTTCTGTCTCTCTGAAAAGAAGCTTGATGTAAAAGAAAACTTACCATTAATGAACTGTTTCTGAATTAATGTAGTCTCTAGTCTGCAGTCACACCAATATGCATCTTACAGCAATATCGTACAGAAATGCCAGTCAAAGAAAGTGACATACTAAAACTATAAAGTGTTATTACACAGCTTACTTACTAGCCAATGCCATTGCTGCATGTTTAAATTTAAAAAGTGATATACAATTCATGAAACTAACACAAATATGTTGATCATAGTATCACTGCCTTATAGTATAATGCCCCCTCTAATAGAGTGCTTCCCTGATGGAGGATTTAAACAGTAGAAGTTTAATATATATACACATGAGATGTATATAGATATACGTGTATATACGTACATGTTCCAAACTGTGGTTAAAAGAAGTCTACTAAAAGTCATATATGGCTCTAGGATAGAAACACATGAATTAAACCCATCATAAATGGAGTGATGACAAAGTGAGAAACCTTTCACCGTGCTTATGGCTTTCTGTCTCTTAGGACAAACTCCACAGCCACTTTAATCTAAAACCCTGTGACTCGAGCAGACCACCACTGTTTGAGTAAAAAAATGTTAAAACAAACACACACACGCACACGCACACACACACACACACACACACACGCACACACAAACACGCACACACACAGAGGGAGAGAGAGAGAGAGAAAGAGAGAGAGAGAGAGAGAGAAAATGGCTAGAGAAAATATCATCTAATTTAATTTAACATTATGAGGTCAACCAATACATGTAATATTATATCAGAATCAATAAAAAATATTAATTAAAATCTTTATAAATGTATTAAATAAATAAAGGTGGTCTAACTTCGTCTTTTGTTCCCTCTTATTACAATGCAAAAATCAAAAATAGAATAAAAAATACACAGAATCGTAACATAAATATTTAAATAATAAAAATGTTTGTAAATTGTTTTAATTAATAAAAGCATATTCTATACATAATAATAATAAGGATTATGGGATGTGACAAACGGTCAAGGCTGGCGGGGCATCCGAACAAGATGACAATGCTGAAGATGGAAGAAGTCTAGGACGCCTGAGGTCAACGATTCGGCTGGAAACGTGGCACAATGATGCCAGCGCAGCGGCGTGAAATTGCACCTCTGGCGTGCGCGTGTGTGTGCGCGCGGAGCTTTTGACGGGCTGCTAATCAGCTGTATACAGACACAGCTGGACTAAAGAGATGTGCGGCTTTAAAGCGGCTACCACATGCCTTTATTACCTTTCAACAGAAGGCCAAGGCTCAAGAAAATAACCTTTCCAAATGACCACAAGGGCACAAGTGCCATTAAGAAGAAGAGAGCGAGCTAAATGCCACAAGGCCGATGCATGAATGGCGGAACGGGCCTTGGAGTGAGCCATTATTCTCCAGCCACTGGAGTCTGATTTGCCCACAATTGGAGATCATTAAGATATAATCTGCAAAACCAACGTTTATCACACAAACCAGGTGAGCTACCTCTTAAAAAAACCCAATTCAATTAAATGTGATGTGGATTATCATGTGACTGATAATGCGCGAAATAAAATGAATTGGAAACTATTCAACAGGTTTACTATGATGTGGCTTTACCATAAAAGTAATTCCACTTTAAATTCAACAGTAAAGGAGCAGATTTTTTTGCGAATTATTCCGGTAAATCAATATTTTTATATAGATATATACACGATAGTCAGCTACAGTATATATGTCGAACTATAAAGCGCACTGAATAAAAAATAAAATAAAATAAAAAGAAATGTAAAAAATAAATAAATAAAACATGCAAGTTTTCAGTCCCTCTTTCGCAACAACACAAAAAATATATAACACCATGTGCTACATAAACTCGGTCAGCAAGTTCATACACGTGTATAGCAAGGCACCCAGATAATAATAATAATAATAATAATAATAATAATAATAATAATAATATGAGTATTTGTAAAGGCGCTTTTCACAGTTTTAACTGTCTCAAAGCGCACAATTAGAATTTGGCTTTACCTTTTTAAGTGTCTGTTACCGTTTTATTTAATTTATACATTTTAATACAATGTTAGGGTTTTTGACTTTGTATTATTTTTATTGTGATTGCCTTTTCATTTTTACTGTTGTTACTTTAAAAGCGTTAAGCACTTGGGTCAGTTCGTCTGTTTTTTAAAGCACTTTATAAAGCGTCTGCTAAATGACTGTAAAGTAAATAAAAAAATATATATAATAATATAAAAAGACAATAATTATCAGGATGACATGACTTGACTTGAGTCAATTCAAAAATTGAAAATATTTGAAATACACCTTGATTGCCAATTGATCCTGTCCATAAAAACATAGCAATTTAGGCGTTATAATAACCAACATAAAATTCCATTTTAGGCTCAAGGTCAAAGGAACGTGTAAAGTACCTCCGAAATGTGGTGGCGATCCACACAGTAGCACGACAGCCTGTCCTTCCCTTACTAGCACGGGACTTCGAGCCTTGCTGCTGAAATTCTGCAGGTCTGGCGCGAGTGAAGAAGAAAAAGAAGGGGAAAAACACACACACACACACACAATGGAGCGGCCATTATTTTTCATTAACACCAGTGTCATCGCTCTGACATGCAACAGACTGCACGGAGTGGGGGACCTTTAGAAATGCCATTCTATACCACAGGAAGCAAAAATGATGTGATAAAGCAGCGCTAATTATTCTGATTTCTCGCGAGCCTCATTCAGCCTTGGGAGGATTTAGGCTTTTTGTCACATGAAGATATGCAGCAAATCAGATTCCTAATGAGTAACTCTGGAAAACCCTTGTAGAGAGTGTGCGTGGATGTGTGTTTATGCGCAGTGTGTGTGTGTGTGTGTGTGTGTGTGTGTGTTTGTTTAATTCAATGACAGTTTTTATTGCTACTACAGTGTGTATTTATGCATTTTGAACGAAAAAAGTGAGAGAATGTGATGCAAAAACTTTTCTCCATTGAAGCATAAACCTGCCTCAACCAATAAAAACACGGATAACTAAATAAATATGCTAACAATCGAATATTGCCATCACCTCACTTTCTTTCTTTTTGTTTCTTTATAATAACTAAATAAATACATACATGCATAACTAAATACATAAAAATGCACATTAAAACAAGCACATGTAAAATAATTATATAGAAATCATTAATTATTTATCTCTTCTATCTTTTCTCAAGAAATCACAGATTATACATAGATATACATATTTATAGATATAAGTAAAAAAAATGTGTATCAGAAACTTCAGACGCTAATTTTAACTAAACCAAATCAAAATTCAGTGGCAAACACCACAGTAAAGGCTGTTTAAGATTTTCATCAAGTATCAGAAGCCTTTCCTGCTACGATTATGCGTTGATTGAAATATTTCCCATGGCAGCTCGCGTTTAATGAGCACTACTGGGCATTTCTTGATGGATTCCTCAGTTGAGAAAATAAAGATGTCTCTTTAAAAGCCTGTCAAATGTAAAGAGATATTTTATACGGGTACGCAGCAGGGTTTCAAAGGGACTATGCGTCTAATACGAATTTGAGATTCTAAACAACACATTAACTTTCACCTTCACTTACATGCAAACTCCACTTTGGCTTCACGGCTGAGGATGGTTCCGAAAGCATTGGTGGCAATGCACTGGTAAACGCCTGCGTGTTTGTTTGCTTGAGCGTTACTGATCAGAAGGTTTCCCTCAACAAGACTGTAGTTTAGTTCCGTGCCCATGTCAAGTTCTTTGCCGTTGAACTTCCACCTAGTAAATCACAATGAACAGAGTGTGATTAAAATGACATGATGCACAATTTCTCCATCTGTATGCCTTTGACTTTCTGTCTGCCTCACTCTTTCTTTCTATCCATCATCTAGTTTGTCTGTCTCTTCGTATCTGTTTGTCTATGAAAGGTAAAAAAAAAATCTATCTATCTATCTATCTATCTGTCTGTCTGTCTGTCTGTCTGTCTGTCTGTCCGTCCGTCCGTCCGTCCGTCCGTCCGTCCGTCCGTCCGTCCTTCCATCCATCCATCCATCCATTCATGCATCCACTCACCAAGTCTACCTGTCTCTCTTTCACCCCATTCGTCCATCCATCCATCCATCCATCCATCCAGTCTATCCATCCATTCCTAAGCTCCATCCCACCATCAATCCATACAATCCCATTCTGCCCGTCTCTGTTTCACCCCATCCATCCATCCATCCATCCATCCAGCCAACTATTCATGCATCAAATCACCCAGTCTGCTACTCTCTTTCACCCCAGTCATCCATTCATCCATCCATCCATCAGCTCCATACCGCCATCCATTCATCCAATCATCCATTATGCCTGTCTCTCTTTCACCCAGTCATCCATTCATCCATCCATCCATCAGCTCCATACCGCCATCCATCCATCCAATCTGCCTGTCTCTCTTTCACCCCAGTCATCCATCCATCCATTCATCAACTCCCCCCATCCATTCATCCAATCATTCATTCTGCCCGTCTCTTTCAACCCCCATCCATCCATCTATCATCTATCCATCCATCAGCTCCATCCCACCATCCATTCATCCGTTCTACCTGTCTCTCTTTCACCCCAGTCATCCATTCATCAATCCATCCATTCATCAGCTCCCCCCCTCCATTCATCCAATCATACATTCTGCCCGTCTCTTTCAACCCCCATCCATCCATCTATCATCTATCCATCCATAAGATCCATCCCACCATCCAATCACCCATTCTGCCTGTCTCTCTTTCACCCCATCCATTCATCCATCATGTCGAATTGCAAGCAACAAATCAATGCAAATAAGAAGTGCATACTTGTAATGCGCTGTTGGACTTCCTTTGGCTTTACAATTAATAAATATCTTGTTGTCCTCCACACTTAAAGGGAACACGCTGTCACTAGGCTCTTGAGTGAACACTGGGCCATGTCGAGTAATTCGCTCTAGGAAAAAAAAAAAGTGAAATGGATCACGCTGTACATTGTCAGTTCAGGAACAGGTGAGAGATCGGTGGCACCGTCTGTGCCATTTGTGTATTTGTGGTGGGTTTGTCGCACAAAGCTCAATGGATGTAGAATGTAAACAAGTGGCAGAAGAACAGCTTTCGCTTCCACTCTTAATGCAGAAACTGTATCAACACGATGGCTGACTCTTGGCAGGCCGTGCCATGCATGGCAGTGTGGGTAGGAATGTTGTTTCGCTCGACTGCTGCCAAGACACCATTCCACCTCCCTAATTACCCCATGTTGTTGTAATTACTCCACTGAAATGTATCATTTCTCAAATGAACAAACAAGCTTTCAAAACCAAGCCAGCTCTTTTTAAAGAGGATGCAATTGTATGCTGTTGTTTTCCACCTTCAAACTTTTCTCCTGACTTGTCCTTTTTTCTCTCTTCTTCACCGAAACTGACCTGCCAATTTGTGCCCTCACTTTTTGGGTGACTGGGTTTCTTTAAAGGTGTACAACCTTGAGGAGGACAGAAAAAAGAAAACCATCTCCTGCTTGCGTCATCAAGCTAATGGAAGTGTCCTGGGGTGTATCCTCGATGTGAGATGTTGGTTCTTGATGCGCTTTCTTCAGTGTCCTTTAAACCAAAGGTAGGAACGGTGTTTTTAAAATGTGGCACTTTTTGTTTACAGTGTTTTATGGAATAATATTCTGGACAAAATTCAGAGTTCATGAGTTTATGAAAACAAACAACTATCAACTCTTTATTGTACGAGAAAAAATGTATTTTTTTCCAAAATTTCACTAATTCTGTTCTCCGTTTCTCTTCTACGTGTCCTTCGAGTTACAGCACTTTCCATTCAGTCTCAGCACACTGTGCAGTTGACCCCTCCCCTGATGCTGATTGGCTACTTCTGTGACCTCACAAATTAATCTCACAAATTGAGCTTGAAAATTTAATTATTGAATTTTCGAGTTTTGTCTGATTCTGTGAGTTCAAGTCAACGCAAACTCTCACATTGCTGGTTGAATTATGATTCTTAGCACTTAGCCCATCACATAATAAACACAATTGTGGATGCAATTTGCAAACGGTTCTAAACTTTGCTTACAAAATTGCTTCATAGTACCACTCCATACTACATACATCTCATTCAATTATGACTTTTCTTTAAAACTCAACTTTTTCAGTTGGATATGAATGGTTGAATCCCCTAAATGCAGAAATTAAAATGGTTGTAAATGTAACTTGTGAACTTAAAGTTTTCACAGCAAATTAATATATATCGAGAATTTTTTTGCTATCGTTTACGATGATAGTACGATAATAAAACATGCATTCGTGTTTGTCTGTGTATGCACCGAAAAAAAGACTTACTGGATTAACATTACTGAAATTATTAAATTTCAAATTAAATTAAATAAGTCTTATGAGCATGTCCAATGAGAGCCAACGTTCCTTGGAGGAGTCAATGAGAAGCTTGCATTTGGCGCTTGAAGTTCTTTGACTCTTTTTAAACTTTAAAATAAAGCATTCACATACTTACTTGAACCTGTTGCGTTGTAACAAGGAGCAATCAAAGCAATGTGTCTTAAAAGGACACATTATGTTTAAATAAGTTAAATAAGTGTCTCACCATCAATGTGTGTATTGGACATCAAAATAGGGTTTGCTATAATTCTGCCTCTTGTAATAACTTTTGGCCGCTGGTATTTGTGCTGCTTAGCTGTTATATGGCCTAATAAAGATATACTACCGCAAGTGGACTCTCTTGTGAGCAAAATCTTTGTTTGTTTCAAAAACAATGTCACTGATATGTGAGTAAACTAACTTGCGAAAATGACATAAATTCCACGTTATCAAACAATATAAGTTGAAAAAGCATTTCTGTACAAGTGCTGTTATTATGAAAGGTTGTTCAATGATTATGTGAAGAGATGACTAGATTTGTCTCGGACTTCTGACAAAGAGGAAATCACGCTGGCCAAAGTAACGGTTTTTCTCATTATTGCCACCCGCTGGAAATCTTGTAATCAACTAAACTAATTTTATTTTTGAGATAACGTGACATTGTGTTAATTTGTAAATGCTGTTCCATTGACAGGATTTTGTTATTATCAAACACAAACAAAAACGAATTATATTAGTTACACATTACATGTATGTTAAATTAACAAGCACCAAATACACGTTTGTTGAGTGTATCATAGTGTTCCTGTTTATTTCATTTGTACATTAATGTTAATGTTCAATTAAGTATACTGTCATTTTTTTCAAAATCAATATAACATCACAACCGACACTCATATGAATGTCATTGGATGCCCCAGCATTTATTCGAATAATTAATTGTCAACAACACTGATCTTTTCCGTTTTAATCTGTACAGAAAATGAATTATCATGTACCTAAACGTATTACATTCCCAGCCACAGTGAGTTTCCCGAGCACTGGGCCTGAAAAATGTTTTCTTCTAATAAAACCTTCAAGGTTGAGATCCGGCAGGATGTTAGATATGTGGATATAGTCTTCTCGGGATCTTTGCGTATAATAGCTCATGCTCGTCCATCTGTGGCTACACAGCCTCTACATGGCGTTCTCTCCCGCTCAGCCTTTAGAAAATCAAACTGTGCAATCAAGAGAGCACCTGTGACTTGAATGCAAATGCCCATTTGAGTTGGCATAGTTACTGTAGCGCCACAACAACAGTAACTGGAACACTGGCAGCGGTTGGGGGACGTTGGTTCGATTTAAATAGGGCACCTGCTGCCTCTTTCCTCACAGCAGCTCCATAAACCGAGAAATATGTGAAATATAGAAACTGTTAGTGTGATTATTTTCATGTTGGACATGAAGAACAGTTTAAGCGCCACAATTTAAAACGTCTCACGTGTACATTTCTTAATGGAACAGATTATATTTAATTGAATATTCGTGAATTTTTCTAATTTGGTATGAAAATGCAAATGCAAAACTGCCGCAAGAGAGAGTGTGAGTGGTAAACTAGAGTAAGCAAAACATACTAGAAATGGACTAGACTACACTATGCAAAAGGTATTAGACATGAACTAAACTACACTATAAAAAAAATACTAGTCATGAACTAGACTATAGAAAAAGTACTAAGTTTAAATTAGACTCTACAAAAAAGTACTATGCCTAATCTAGAAGGCAAACTGGACCATACAAAAAAGTACTAAATGCAAGATAGACTATAAGTTAGCCTGTTCAAAAAGTAGTATGCTTAAACTAGAACAAAAGTATTAGACGTAAACTAGTATGTACAAAAAGTACTGTTTATCCTTGACTTTAAAAAAAGTACTAGATGTAAATTACCCTGTACAAAAAGATAATAGGCGTAGACTAGATTATACAAAACATTCTACTCTTAATCTGGACTTCACAGAAAAGTACACAACTGGAGCTACACTGTTCAACATGTACACTAGGAAAAGTGCTACATGTTAACTAGACATTACAAAAATGTACAAAATGTAAACTAGACTGAACAAAGAACAAAAAGACAAACACCACAGTAGATGTTTAATTGACATAAAAACACTGGTTTTTAAAAATCATTATGTTAATGTTTGCTTTTTCTAATACATTAATGTCATCTTTCCAAACACTTTGATAACTAGCGGTAACTGAAGACAAAAAATACCTGCACAACTTGCAACATGTTCAAGAAAGTTGCTGATCCAACAACCCAGTGAATGAATAAATAAATCACCATCAGAAAGTAAGATGAAAAATGAAATAAACTTCAACTATTACACTATGTAACTAGAATAAGGAGAAGAACTTCAGCTATTTAGAGCATGTCAGATTAACAACCACCCGCCCCTTACACAGCCACACCCACAAATGCACACTCTTTGCTGCAAGGCTAGATTACACACTGAACAAAGCTGGGCGACGTTTGTGAAGAGTCTAAGCAAAGACAAATGTCCTGCCAGAGCAGCCGCGTTCGCTTGTTCCCAGCATGCCTCTGTCTCTCAAGGAATATGAAAATGATTAGAGGAGGCATGAAAAAAAAAAACCACAGGCTCCATCTGAAATGAGGCGCTATGCAGAACAGGTGAGCTATCAAACGCAACTCAGGGCATATCATACCTGCAAGGCAGCTCTTGAGTGACAGCAGGATTAGGAGTTCCCATGGCAACAACATCTTCATCTTCCAAGGTCACAGAATCTCTTTTATTTCCATTCAACTGCAAGATGTGCAAGCTGTGTTCTTCGTATGTAATGTCAGCTCTGTTAGCTGTGAGCAGAGGAGAAGAAGAAGGGGTGAGACCAGAAATAGGTAGGAAAAACAATGATGCATGAGCATGAGCAGTACGAATACTTTAGAACAAACAGAAATTAATAATTCATTAGTCGATTCATTTATTCAACAGCAGAGACAGGGTGCCATGCCTACAAGCCTCCTCACAGCTGATCACCTACAGTGTGGATGCTCAATATTTCTGCCAGAAGCCGAAAGAATCGGACAGGGGGGAAGATGGAGATGGAGAGAGAGAGCAAGCATCTATCAGAGATACGTATGGAAAAGAAAAAAACATCCTCAGTGGCTTACAGCAGCAAAACCCGAGCACACATTCAGCTGCCAAAGGCAATGTTTGGATTGTGCTAAAAGTATTGGTTCAACAGACTTGGGTTGGGGGAAAAAAAAAACGCGTGCGATAACGTGCGAAAACCTGCAAACATGTTTTCTTCCCAGCCAGGTGTGTGTCGGAACAGGATTATGATTTGATTGGGGATGTGATATGCTTTGAAAGGCCAGTGCGCTGGACAACCTCAACCCTCCGCGCTTCGAGATGGTGGGATGCAATTCATCCTCCTCGCAAGAATTCAATACTCTTTAGAGCACATCAGTGCTGTCGAATATCCACTTTAATTTATGGGGGTCAACATAGGCACTTTCTTACAAATATGTGCCGTGGTGGGACGTGCGGACAAATGCATAGAAATTGAATGTATAAGTAATATTTTTGACATTTCCAACTGCAGCTTGTGGTATTGGATTGATTGAGGAACGGTTTGGATTTAATTGGGTTTGAAAGGCGCTGTAATGTGCAGCTTAATGAGACTTTTATTTGGCATTTTGTTCGTGAACAAAAGTAGAAGCGGCTTGTTGAGTCATATTCTAATTTCAGACACAATGGCTGTATCTAGATACTGTACACAACTAGACAGAAGATCATAACAGTCAGTGAATAGAGAGATGCGTGTTTTAATTTCATAATTTCATAACATGAAAGCTAAGAGTTGAAGAAAGAAGAAGAAGAAGAAGAAGAAGAAGAAGAAGAAGAAGAAGAAGAAGAAGAAGAAGAAGAAGAAGAAGAAGAAGAAGAAGAGAACAACAACGAGACATTTACATTTAGGAGCTCAGACATTAGTGCGTTTTATACGTTGTGGTAGGAGATGAAGGATCTAGATGGGATTTGTTCCACCAAAGCATTTCTGAACAGGGAAGTTCTTGCATCAGTTTTGTTTCCACGTTGTTGAGAAGCTACTAAGTTTTTGATTCAGTGATGTACAATGAACTTGGACCATTGGGTTGAGGTGAGAGCAGTTTCAGTAATGAGTCCACTAAGAGCTTCAAATATTCTTAATCAAGAAATATGAGGAAGGTAAAGCTGTGAACTTGATCTTCGCAGCAACTGGTATCCACTGTAAGGAGAGAAGAAGTGGAGTGACCAGTTTTTGGTAGATAAAAGGACACTATTGTAATCCAAATATCTAGATTTTGTTAGCCTGAACAAGACGCTATATATGTTATTGTGAGCGGTGAGTTTTTATTCTTCAGTTATATAGAGGAGACTGAGTGGTTGCAGATATTTAGATCGAGCATCAGACAATACTCCAAGGTTCTGAGCAAGTCATGATGTGTTAAAGTTGTATATCTAAGATGTACAACATAAATCACCAACACGGTGGTTTACCGGTGGTTTACCGTTGTCCATCTGTAGATGTCCGTGTAGATGAGAATCTATAGATGGTCTGGTCGTTGGTACTTAGACTTAAAGGCAACGCACTAGCAGCAAAAGAAACAATCAACAAGTAAAAAAACCAACAATCACGTAACATTGACGTAACAACAATAACGTGCAGCGTGAAGTAAAGTATCCATGTGCAAATGGCAAGTGTAAAAATAACTAAGCATTGAACAGTGCAAATATTCTTGGAGGTAGTAGCGAATAGGGTTCAGTGTTGTGTGAGATTTTACGGGTTTTAGTAATACACTTAAGTAACAGGATTTCTATCACAGACAGTGGTTAATCCCTTACTTTAGTGTTCTTTTTAATATGGTTATAAATTACCATTTTAATGGCAAAGCAGCAGCTTAGTTGTCGACCTAAACCATGTAAAAACCCCACCAAAAAGCACACACAAAGTGAAAAATCTGATCCGTGATGGGATGGACATTAAATTAGACAAGATTGATTATGTTCCTATATTATCTACTCAAAGGGACCACGAGCTCTGACCTTCAAGTTCCCCGTCATTTCAGTCATCTCTATTGATTTGGTTTCTATTTTTTTAACCTCCTGCCTACTTTGTTTGTCATTCTGCTCCAGAAGCCCGCTACGATTCTCAATCAAGTCTAGCAGGACAGGTCAATAGCCGGATATTTGTGTGATGCCTTTCCTTATGAGATGTATGAGAATGATCCATAGCGGACTGAGTATGTGAAACAAAGGATGAAACTAAAGCCGAGCAATGGGGGTAGAACTTAGTTTGAACCACAGATATGATTCCCAGCACGGTACCTGTTTTCATTGTTATAGGAATCGATTCATTCAATTCTACTGTCCTGCAACACTTTGCTTTGTAGTAAGGCAACTGTGTTAGATAACTGATACGTGAAGTCTTGTAGGGTGCTGCCCCTTTAAGAATGTGGTTCTCAGGAAAAACAGGATCAAGTATGAAAAAGCCATGTTCTTCTGTTGGGTTAGGGTATATATTCCCAGCGTGGTGAGTTATGTTTATGTTTGTTTATAATAATTTAGGTTTAGTACTGTAAGATATCTTTGCATAGGTCGCTATTGTGTTATTCGCGCCATAGGGCCTAAATGGAAAATGCTATATGTGCTAAATGTGCGTTATATTACTTTTGAAATATTCATGTAATATGTTGCTTTTTATTTGATCGAATTATAACTTGGTTTGATTGTTCAATTAATCAGTGTTACATCATGATAATAATTAATTTAAATGTTGTGTTATGTGAAATGTGGAAAAAAAAAACAAGTTAACTACATAATTGTACTGTTTGTATTTGCAGTTTGAACGCACTTGCACATGTACAACAAAAACTCGGTAAAATCAGTAAGCACATTTTACAACAAACAACAACAAAAGCGTCTGCTAAATGACTGTAAAGTAAAGTAAAGTAAAGTAAAGTAAAATGTACGGGTAACAAGCCTCAAGCTTTATCAGCTAAAAAAAAGGTGACTATTGTGCAGATTCCATCTAGTTCAATATGCAGAAGAGGAAACAAATGCAAGGTTGAAGATTCACGAGCATTAATCCACTTTGCAGTAGAGAAACCTCTCATGAGGAATATAGTATTAATGACAGTAAAATCATTGTCCTTGGCTGTGCCGTCAACTATTCTGCCATTTGTAAAGCAACCAAAGTTGGTTGACGTCTGGGACGACTACTGAGGCCAATTCAATCCATTTCAACGTGGTGTCTAACAAGCCCTGAAAGGCTGAAGTCA
Source organism: Paedocypris micromegethes (assembly GCA_028031935.1). Taxonomy (NCBI): domain Eukaryota; kingdom Metazoa; phylum Chordata; class Actinopteri; order Cypriniformes; genus Paedocypris; species Paedocypris micromegethes. Next base: position 28,176,355 of record CM051495.1, on the reverse strand, counting down.
TTAACATGGCATGTTCAGCACAAATGATCAATGGTAATTTATGTAGTAGTCCCTGCTCACTTCAAGAAGAGGTCAGCTTGCTTTTGTCATCCATCCATCCATTGTAGACATTACCAAGTCAGGAAATGGTGTTATAATAAACATCAAGCCATTTCAGGTTAACTCTGTGTCGAATGGTACAACACCATTTGAATGATGAATTGGGAATCTTTGGTGAACGAAAAAAAAAGAGAGGACGGTTTTCTTGGTCAAGGTCTTTAGAGAATTCAGAGGAGTTCCTTACATGATTAATTTATGGAGCAGAGAAAAATACAATGGCAATAAGTCTTGTGCCCAGCGGATGATGGTCACAGGTGGTAGAAATATCAAGTGGGCCGGAGCCTGGTTAATGGTGCCTGCGAGGGAAAAAGATCTGTCAGGGATAATCTCTTATAATACTCTGCCATAGATAATGTGCTTCCCCTTTCCAGTGGCGACAGATGAAGAGATTGCACAGCAGACATTATGAAATGGGATGAGAATTACCATGACTATGCTGCCTGTGTCCAGAGCCATAAATGCAATTCAGGTTTAAATCTAGTTATCAAAAGCTTATTAGAACGGAGTGACAGCGCTGAGTAACACAACCTAGAGGAAATACTTTTTGACTTTGGAACTGAATTTATGACAGCGTGTAAAGGAAAAAAACTTCTACCTCAGATGTGCTTTTAACTGTAAGAACACCTGTGCCAAGGTTAGTCTGACAAGAGACAATGCATTTCATCTATGGTTTATGGATGTAGGCCATGATATTTAAATTAGTTTTTTTTTTCTGGTGGAGAATTTAGCGAATGTTATGTTTATGTGTACAATTACTTTTACAGGCTTTCTACACTTTAAAAAAATGTGACGTGCTGTTTACGCACGTGTTAAAAAAAAAGTTTTGTAACATATTACACAGATTATATTTACGTAGTTTCTCAGAGTTTACTTTTTAAGAAAAACATACTTGTTGTAAAAAAAAACATAATGTAAAAATTGATGAAATATTCAGCCCGACATTATTAATTTACCAATTCTTTGTTTATTGGACTTGTTAATTTGAGAAAATCACCCCAATTTACTAGAATATAATCTCCTCTATTTAGACATTTAACAGCCAGAAAGCCACAGCCAGACAAGGTGAGAGCATTAATCAGAGATCCAGCCTGAACCTCATACTGAAGACCAGTAGACACGTTGAGGGAGAGACGATTTTTTACATTATTTAAACATATATTGTCATCTTTTAAGATAAATCGCTTCAATTTATCCTTGTTATAGTGTAACAGTTAATGTCAAAATGTTTATGCTTTATTTTAAAGTGTAAAAATAGTTAAAGAACCGCAAGCAACATATGCAAGCTTCTCATTGGCTCTCCCAAGGAACAAGCTCATCGGATGATGTGGTGCTCATTCTCTTTCCACTTGGTTATACAAATTGGACTGGTTTGCTTAAAAAAGAGGTGAAATTTACATTTCAATTTGTTTTTACTAAATTGTTCTCAATATTTTAAGAGACACACAGAACAACTTTTTTTCCCAAGGACACATGCACATTCTTTTAAGCAATCACACAATTTGAATTAAAATTCTAAGCCTCATGATTCATTTTGTATGTAACTAAGCTTCTGTGTGTTAAAGATGCTGTGTTTGTAACGTCCAATTTTCACCATATATGTTAAACAATCTGATAATGTTTGTATCTTGTATCTTTTTGTTGGAGTAAAACCACTTAGTGAGTCTATTCTTGAGGTTATTTGCTGGCTGTGTCTTATCTATTTGTTCTCTATGTAGGCTTAAGAGCTAATTCTTTTGGGAACAGTATTTTTAGCAGTTTTTAGCTGTTTAGTGGAATTAAGGTTTCTCTGTTCCTGCTTGTCAATTTGTATTCCTGTTATCCTCTAAAGTTTGTGTGGAATTGCATTTTTCTCCCTTGTTAAGGCAAGGTTCAACTAAAGACTATTGCTTCTACAACCACAGTGGCTGTGAATTAATTCTCTTTCGATCTGCAAACACCAGAGCATATCCACCACTTTAATGACATTAAGGGATGCAAAGCTAGATAGAAAAGATTTGTGCTGAATATTGATTATTAATTGCATGAACTGCAGCAGGGATAATGCCCATCAACGATTCAGTCTTTTGAAATAAATCTTAACACTGTATGCTTCCACAACTAATGCTGTCCTGAAATACATCTCACCTTCATTGTAATAAACAGGATTAGATGCATCGCAGGGATTCTGACGGCAGATTGAGTCCTCCGAACCCCTCGGTGAGAATCACACCAGGCCAGTTTAGAAACATCAACTGGTTTGACCCGATCTGAACACACATCTCAACATGGCTATTCGTCAGAAAACCTCCAGTGTGTCTAGCAAGGGACGTATATCTTACTCAAAATGTTTATTCAAACATCTGGAACATACATCTGGACTACATATTGATCTTCCCATCACCAAGACGATGACACAACACATTGTCCTAATTAAGAGTAAAACTAGCAGAGAAATCGATGTATTTAATAGGCAAACACTTTATATTTTTACGTTCTATCAATGTTCGTATTTTGCCAAGGAAATCTCCCTTATAACCTTGATGCTACTAGCAAGAGACACTACTTGTAAAACTCCTGAAACACTTCACTTTGAAGATTCAAGACTCAATTCAAGATTCAAATAGCCTTATAAATCCCAGATGGAAATGTCTTGGGATTGGTTATAGTTGCTAGAGGTGGAACAGAAAGAGTCATTGACAAAGCAAAGAAAAAAGAAATCAAGAAATATTAAGAACATTTAAATTATGAAAAAAAAAAACCCAATATAATTAAATATTGTTCACAGTAATTTACATTTGTACTAGAGTTATTAATGTACACTAGAGCAGGGGTTGGGAACCTTTTTGGCTGAAAGAGCGAAGCGTAGATTGAAAGCGTAAAATATAAAAAAAAAAACAAAAATTTAGGTTTAGTTTTTTTTTATTATTTACGTTTGATATACTTAAATCTAAATCTGATATATTTATGTCTGATTTCATACAGAAACTGCTCTCTCCACAAAAGTGAATTACTTAATTTTTAAAAATAAAACACTCCTTTTCTTCTTTTAACCATCGTCTTCAATAAAAGAGTTTCTACTGTTTGCTAATAAATATCTGAATATTAAAAGAATGGCAGGGAAGTTCATGTCCTGACGCCAAAAGCTGTGATTGGCTCCAGTTGACTGTAACCAGGAAATGGATGAATTGAAATACAGGAGAACTTTTATAAATGTAATTATTATTATTATTGTTGTTGTTGTTGTTGTTATGTATATTTGAAAGCTTTGTCGTCGAGCCATATGCAGCCACCAGAAGAGCCATAAGTTCCCTACCCCTGCACTAGAGATGTCCCGATCGGATTTCACATTCAGATCTGTTCCCGATATAGCGCATTTTTGATATATCAAGATTAGTCTTGAAAGGGCGGTTTACAGTTTCGATCTTTTTGTGAGGTGACGTGATGCAAAATAATGCCACATTGCCTGACTGTGTGGGAATCATGTTCGCTTGATCAGAGTGAATCAAAGCCCTGAAAGACAATATTTGAAAATAGATCATCGGATCGGATCTGGAACCCAAAAATTGTGATTAGGACATCACCAATTAGAACGAACCTGATAATAATTGCTGCCACTTAGTTAGGTTATAAACGTAATATAGAGGTAATTTATTTCAAATTACAGTAAAAAAAACGTGATACTGAAATAAGAAAAATGTTTACAGTCTATTTGCATTGATAAACAAATATTGCATAATACAATTTAACACACAAATGTAAACAACCTTGGACATCAAAGCCAAAAACACACTGTAAACCTGTGCAATTCTACCAACCATTACACTGTTTACCGACCAGAAACGAGCAACATTTTTGTCAGCTAAATTTTACACCTCCTCTCTAAAACAGGAAACGAGAAAATTCGGCATCGAGTAAAAAATGGGCCAGGCTCTATCTGAAGAATAACAGCTCAATATGCTTTACAGAAGATTACTTGATGAAATAGACTGGAGGGCCGGATTCAGCCGCCCTGTTTACACAGACACACATGACCTGGATTCCCAGGCCCAACACCAACACGGCCATTTACTCAGAGTAATTTGGTTTCTGTGCGCAGCAGAGTTTGAGGGGGGAAATAAGAAGATGAATTATTCCTGCAGGTGGATTGAGAGAAAACTGCAGTGGTGTAATAAAAACGCACTCTGCATATAGACCCAGTCCTATAATAGGGAACTGCTGGCAAGCTGGAGAAAAAACACGCAGTCTGCAGTATCCCCAGCGTTTCAGAGAACACCATTAAACAAGCGATTGTTGACTGGTTATGAATAATAAAACTAGAATATTGCTAAGGATGTTACAGATAAAAGCTGGCAATGAAAACGCGCAGTTCGTGACCTCGTTCAAGTTCTCAATAAAATTACTGACTGCAGGAGCAAATACCAACTGCATTTGTTGATTTAAATCAGGGGTGCTCACACATTTTCAGTTTGCAATCTACTTATTAAATGACCTAGTCAAAGCGGGTCCTAGTCAAAATTTTTTGTAGGATCTATCGGCTATAACAATACACTATTATTTACAGTATTTACCCACAATGCCTTTGCCATCAACCAGTCAATCGCAATCAACGTAATGGGCTCCACTGATTTAAGTGATAATATATATTAGGAATGTATTAAAAATAAATTAAAAAACAAAATCACAATATAAGTAAAATGTTCATTGGAAATTATCATGAAATAAAAAAATAGAAATTGAACCCATACCGGGTACTTAAAAACTGGAACGAACTGACTGAAAACATGAAACGGATTTCTCCATAAGTGGAATGGACTGACTGAAATCCTGGAAATCCGAATTGCTCCAAAAGTTAAATAACATCAAATGCTGATATTTTGTGCATGGTGAGATTTGAATTCAGAATTTTAGCTCAAAGAATGCTAAGTCGAGAACGCCAAGTTGAGAACGCTGAATCATTGCGCCATTAGAGCAGTCGCGTTTGACTGTGATGTCATCATGGTGTAGTTTTGAAGTGACTGACTGACTCAAATCACAACTACAACTGCCAAGATGACAAAATTAAATTGTCCACTTCCCTTTTGTTCACTTCACAATTGACATTTTCACATTAGGCCTACTTTAAAACAAAGTCGACTGTCCCATAAATGTTCAAAGTGATTCTATCAAGCACATATTTTTACTTGTGTTCAGATATATTTCTCACTTCAGTGTAAGTAGGAATACACATTATAATTCTGAAAAACAAACGAGTTTTAATAAACAATTATCAAACCCTTTTTCACATGATCTGAAGGCTCTTGTGATCCCACTGTGATGCTCAGTTCTAGTCAGACGACTTGTCGCTTATCTACATTTCCCAGTAATAATTGTCTTTAATTGGTTTGCAATGACACGGGGGACAAGGTGACAAAATTATTGACTTCATTTGCGCAAGCTGCAAATAACTTGGCAAATGCACATTATCCCTTTTGTGATCGAAGGACACACAATCCCCTTCCAATCAATGTCCCATGTCTGTGGATGACAGGGATGGGTATCCCGTGACTCTTCCTCAGGGATCTTATAAACACCATCAATAACATATTACCAGTCATATGTGTATCTGTTTCGCCCTCAAATATTAGTGCCGGATACTAATGGTCATACTTCACAGAATTTCTGATTGAAGGTCATTTGAAATGCTAGCAATTTCTCTCCTCCTGTGAAGGCTACATGTCCAGAGCGAGAGAGAGATTAAGAGAGCGATAAAGAGAGAGAGAGTTTTACCCTGTTAAAAATGTGACACGCTATTAACGTAAAAAAAAGTTTGGTTACATATTACACAAATTATATTTAAGCAGTTTCTCAGAGCTTACTTATTAAGTCGAATGAACTTAATAAAACAATGTAAAGAATATTGAAATACTCAGCCTCACATTATTAAATTAATAATTATTAGTGGATTGTATTTTTTATTTGAGAAAATGAAACCGTGATGATTGATGGAATGAACACTCAATTGAGAGAAAAAAAAATAACATTTTCACATATTGTATTTCCTCACAAAGAGAATCCACTAATTAGAAAACCTACACTATTAACACATTAAATATCCAGGAAGCAACAGCCTGACATAAGATAAGAGTGACAATAAAATCCAGCCTCAACCTCATTCTGAAGAGCAGTAGAAACACATTGGTGGTGAGACGGTTATGTACATTATTTAAACATATATTGTCATCTTTTACTGATATAACGTAACAGTTAGTGTAACAATGTTCATGCTTTATTTTAAAGTTTAAAAAAAGTTAAAGAACTGCAAGCAACACATGCAAGCTTCTCATAGGCTTTCCCAAGGAACAAGCTTGTCTGATGATTTGGAGCTGCTGATTCTCTTTCCTCTTAATTAAACACTTGTTTTGTTCTTGTATCACTCTTCATCTCCTGTTCATCAAAATGACATTTGACTGCTTCATGTGTTGAGTTTAAAATGAACGTGACTCAATTAAAAGCACAAACCAATTGAATAAATCCTCTTAAAATAAATGTGAATTCTCGTTTTCGCAATCTTTTAGCCGAAATGGTTTTTTTCAAGGACACGTGCACATTCTTTTTAGCAATCACCTAATTTTTTCAATGAAAATTCCAAACCTCGTGATTCATTTTTTAAAGTGTAGAATCAGCCGGAGATTCTCTTCCACTGGACCTCATCAAACCATAGACTTGGCTTGTTGTGACTACACGAACCCCACACCTCCATCTTGCTTTCTCAATCTTTTAGCGGAACAAATTAGTGGCCAAGCGGCTTCAACCACCTCTTAAACTCACACGTCTTGGTTTCCCCTCACCATTCTTGCAGCACCGGTTTATTTAAAAACCTGTCGGATGGAGTAGCCATGTCACTTATTTTGTGCATTAGAAGCAACATTATCAGTGTCTGAGGTGTTATATTTGGAGCTATAATCTGCAAGCACAAAGGAAAGACGTTATCTCTTCCTTTGCCTCCCCAGGTCTTGAGTTTCCAACAGCTCTTTGAAAACGCCACTAAGTGCCCAAGCCGGGCGCTCGTATTTCTTCTCCCCTCCAGATTATGAGTGATAGGGCAACTCTTTTTACATTCATTACACAAGCACTCATGTATAATTCATCCCGCTCAAATTATGGCACCCCGGAATATTGAGAGCCGCACAGCTTCTCGCAGACACGATGCATTAGAAAACCTCACCGCCTTAAGGGTTTTAAAGAGTTCTTTTAGAAACCAATCCTCTGCATTTCATGGTCAGGCTTCGTGTTGGACTCACAAAACAAGAAATGTACGATAGACCTTTTCATTTCTCATTGATGGCGTATACAGGAAATGCTAGGTATTTTGTGTATTTAAAAATTTCTAGAGGTTTATTGGCCATCTCGTCCCAAATTCCGTGATTCTGCAAATTGCTAAAATCAATGCAGTGTCATAAAAAACATTTCATTTTTTGTAATTTTACGTCAAGTACTTAGCAGAGAACATACATTTTAATTATAATCTAAAATAAAAGACTAAGATTAGGATTATATTAATTCAGAGACGGTCCATCATGGTGGGTTCCTAAACTTCCTGAAAAATAAAATTCACTAAAAAATAAAATAAAACACACTGTCAAGGTCCATGTTCAAGTTTTTCCAGCACCATACAGTTGTGGCAAAATTAATATTTAAAACTATTTTTATTGGTGGTATTGGTGGAAAAAGAACGGACATTGTAAACATTTAGTAGATCTTGCTAACATTTCAGGCAATATGTGTTCCAACTTTAAGTATGACATTGGACATCTGCCATTATTCTACACTTTCAGCAAAGTGCGTTTTAGATTAACAAAGTGTAACAAACCGGGAATACTGCAACAATAAAGGTGTTCTGCACTTTTAATCAGACCTGGATCATAGTGATCACGGCCTGTTTATTCACAGATTCACTTTATTAATCTGTCTCACTCTCGAAGTTTGTGAATCAAAAGTTGCGTGAAACTAGACACAGAGCGGGAGAACTTCCCAAGTTTGGATCCGTTCTCGAGGATTTAAAATTCAAGCATTTTCAAGGCCTTGAAAACCTATTATTGAAAATCCAGCACTTTCAAGCATTTCAAGCACTCAAAAGAACCATGATCATGTGTTTTTTGCGAGCAATCTGCTCATCAGGACACATAAACTTACTTTTCCAAAAATGTTTTATTATATTTTAAGATTTTGCATTGTAATCACTTTTTCACAGAGTATAAAAGTGTAAAATGTAATATTTAGAGATTTAAGAAGTCATTTTTGCAGCTGATACACTGGCACATTGAAGATCCTGAAATCGCATTATAGTTAATGATCCCATTTTTTGTAGAAAATAATTTGTCGTTTTGCTTTTGTTGCTGAAAAATTGCTGAATTGCAGCTAATTTCTAGAAATTTTATCCACAAAATGTATCTTTTTTTTCTTTTTGCGAATTGACAAAAAAAAAGACTTTCTGGTTGGCTGGAAAGTCTTCGTCTCCCAGCTCAGCATCTTACAGGTTCCCCACTCCTGCTACTCACTGCGTCTTCACACCAAACACACACCAAAGCTTCAAACTGAGAGAAAGCCTTTGCGTTCCAAAGAAAGCCGGCGTTACGTAGCCTCGCAGGACGTCTCGGGAGGAATTAACGTCGAGCTAAAGTCAGCTTGATTTTACGGCAGGTTTTGGCAGGGCAGCCAGAGAATTTTGAGTGTTGGTGAAAGTGATACGGTACTCCACACCGCCTCCCCATCTGTGTCTTTTTATCCGTGTCTACATGCTTTAATGTAAACATAAATATATTCATGCATTTTCTGATCCGCTTATACATTTCATGGTCATGGGGAGTTGGAGCCAATCACAGCAACTCTGGATCTAAATAATTCGGTAAGTAATTGCATCACTTACATCACTATGAAATCAACTAAAAACATAACTAAAAATGTAATCACCATTGCCAAATAAATGGTAAGCTCCCGATGTTAAATATGTTTAGCTACAGAGACCGTCTTGTCTGAAAGGTTGAAGTGAAAAGCAACTTGCAAACAGCGAAGATACTTCATTGGGGTCTCTGAGTTTATCTCTAGTTGGCAAACAATAAAATTACTCTGTTTAGGCTAATCATCACAGTCACACCACATTCACAGGCATCTAATCATCCTATTATCTTCCTCCGCGAAGCCAACACACACAAATTCACACACAAGTGCCTGCAATTATATCATAGTGGGTCCCACCATTGACTGCATACAAAATAACACGCTCAAAAGTCAAATATCAAATTTAACACTGGATATAATGCCAACCTTAGTGTAGCGAGCACCAGCTCTGCTGTAAATAATATTGCATTATGATTTGAATAAAAAAGCAAAAAACAAAAATTCAAAATGATGATTACTTATGCATGTAAAAAAGAAAAAAAAAAACGCATTAGATAAATGGAAGATACATTTTAGTTGCTAAAGACAAACCGCGTGTTTCCAGACTGTAATGCACTCTACCGTCCCACATAATCCAAGGTGAGATCTCAACACGCAGAAGACATTGACTTACATCGGGTCAAAAGTCAAACCCTCCGAGGATTTGAGCAGATGAAGAGTTGTAAGGAGAAGAGAAACAACACCGAATCGCAAAGTGCTTTACCACAGGCATCATCACATTGTGGAACATCATCAGTGTCGCTGAGTTCTGTCAACACAGTCGGGCCGAGACTTCCTCAGGGGGAATATGAGCTGTCATTTACCTGAATAATGCTATAGACCACGCTGGTATTTCAGAGAGCAGAGAAAGTCCATCACCCAGCATAGGTCACAGAGAGACTAATCTCGCTAAAGGTTAGATGTGAACTATGACCAGTCCGCCATAACAGGAGACTTTGACAAAGCACCCGGATCTTATATAGGAAACAAAGCAAGTCTGTGCCTTAAACGATCACTTGGAGAATTGTCTTCTATCCTTTGAATATTTGCCATTCAGGTAGGACTCTACCAGATGATGAGTCGACTATTGCCAGAGTATCAGACCAGCAAAAGAGCAAAGCTGAAGAACTCCGTCTTCAAGTCAAATGGCTCTTGTTTCAGAGTGTCAAGGTTGAGAGTGGCACGATGAGGTGTTAAAAGGCTCGTGGCGAAACACTCAACAATCAAATCGCTTGGGGAGTCACGAGGACAGACCAATGAAACATCCTCCTCTGTCTGGTTCTACTGCACAATAGACACGAGAATCTCATTTGCCTGCTGCTTGCACAATAAAGTGCAAACTGCTATACAACTTTAAAGTAGATATTACTGTCTAGGCGTTCTATAGAATACCTGATTTCACATGTTGCCTGTAACACATGCAGACTGTACTGTATTTGTGATCGTAGTGCTACCTGATATCTTTCTGCTACTGGGGGAACAATTGTTGTAAAGTACTTGAGTAAATGAACTTTACTTAAGTATCTCCGATCTTAAGTATCTACTTTGTACTTGTACGGAGTATCAAAAATATAAGGCACTTTTACTCTCAACTTGACTACATTTTTTATTTTTGATTGGGTATTTGTACTCTTTACTCCACTACATTTGAATGGGCACTTACAGTTACTCGTTACATTGTGATTGTGCATGACAGGCCGGCATCTTTTTCTACTGCGGTTTATTAAATTGGGCAGACAAGGCGATATTTAAGGCTATTTATGAGCTAAATCACGTGACCATAATTTAGCCGTTGCACTTTTTTGCACATTTGAGTTTGACTGAGATTGACATTTTGTTCTTTTTTAATATATTTTGTTCTGCCATTTTGAAACACTGAGGTGTTAAAATTTAAATTTACGACATGAAAAATTAATTTACGGTAAAATTAGAGTAAATAAATACATTTAGAAAATAAAACCTCATTTAAAAAGAGCTTCTTGTTTTTCCACATTTATCTGGGTATTTTTTGGGCCTAAAATCAGTACGAGTAAAATACTTACTGTAAGCTCTTTTAAATTGGATACTTTATGACTCTTACCAAAGTCCTCTTGGAATTGGAATTTTGAATCATTTTTATAGTAAGGGAACAGTACTTTTACTCAAGTATGGTTTTCAAGTACTCTTTACACCTCTGGTTTTATCATTGCCAAGTCAGACTAGACAATCTGTGTATTGCATAACTGTGATTAAAGGCGAAGTGTTGTGCAAGTACAGAGCTGTTATAACACCCTTTATACGTTATATCAATTTTAATCAGATAGTTCCCCAACGAGCAACATTTAAAACACATGATTAAACGTCGAGACAAAGTGATTTGTGAGGGAATTTAAGGTAACATAATTACAGAATGTATGGCTCAGACAAAGTAAATACAGATCAACTGTCAGACACAAACCACAGGAGCGACAGCACTTGAAATCAGAGCACAGCAGGGGCTTTAAAAACTACGGTAATAAACATGTTTGATTCTGTATATCCGACCCCAGCGTGACTGTGAGATCAAGCCAGATCACACACAAAACACAGACTGTTCTGATTAACGCTCCTTATGCGCAGCAAAAAAAGTTTGTTTAGTCTGTTAAACAAATCAAATCTTGTTTTATTCATCTGTCTGTCTTTCTGCTTCTTTGTCTTATTCCTTTCTATCTATCTATCTATCTATCTATCTATCTATCTATCTATCTATCTATCTATCTATCTATCTATCTATCTATCTATCTATCTATCTATCTATCTATCTATCTATCCATCCATCCATCCATCCATCCATCCATCCATCCATCCATCCATCCATCCATCCGTCCATCCATCCATTCATCCATTCATCCATCCATCAATCCATCCATACAGTATATCTATCCATTCATTCATCCATCCATCCATAATCAAATAATCAAATGAAAAATAAGTTCCGTCTGAGATGTTGAGTCTCATTCACTCTTCATCTAGAATGTAATGATCACAAGACAAGACACTATTAACCCTAGTTGATCTTCACATGGCTCTTTAATCGTGTCTAATTGGCCAACAATATGCGCCACACATTTTAAAGGTCCAAAATTATCCACTAAAGCGGCCACACAGCTCCATATTCTGGTCTTTCCAGTTCTCAACAGCCCCACCGAAGCCTCGCCAGGGTAATACAGTACAAGAACCCCAGTTCAGCGTGGAACTAGACGGGGTGAGTAAATGGTGAGAGATTTTTGAGGTGAGCTAACAATTCAAGGCACGCTAGTAGGTTTCAGCAGCAGTATGGTTGTGAATACTTGCGGAACACTTTCGCTCTTAAAATCACCTCCGTTGCCTGGAGACCTGCATGACCAGATTTGCATGCAAAGGATTAGAGGTTGGTGAACATGATGTCTGCTCCCTGTGACAAACAGTAATGAACCTCCGAGCCCCTTATCAACCCTGCACAAACCAGGAATGATCACACAGAACAGTACACGGCAGCTAAATTAAACAGAGTGTGGAGAGCCCAAAGAAACAGCAGGCCAATAACAATGAGCCTGAAGCTTTTAATGCATGAAAATAAGGCTCAGTTACAACTACCTGACTCTCACAATGGGGAAAAAGAACTCATATTGTTCCGTGTTCGAGCACTTGGTGAGAAAAACAAGCATTGTGGTTTTAAGGCTTACAGGTGTTACTTTTTTGTTGCTTTTGAAGTGTTATTCAACCGGCGGTATTGTGGAATCAGATTAGTGCCAAAAATATCAAACGAAGAAAAGAAGAAAAAGAAAAAAAAAATGCTTCACATTTACATTAGTTTTTTTTTTATTTTTCGCTTGCAATCTTCATGTTTTTGTTAGAAATGTCTTTTTTTTTCGTTTGTTTATTTTTTTTTTTGTTTGAATTTCTGGCCCAAGTTTCACATGGGGGCAGTTTCTTACTCTGATTGGCTGATGAGAATGTGATTTACTGGTTTCCTAGAAATTTACAACTGATATTCTTGGCACCAATCTGATTCCATACAAAATATAATTTTTTTTTCAACCTGAATAAAATAAATTGAACTGTAGCCACATTTGAATAGTGTTGAATACAAAACATAATGTTGAATTTTGTTTTGTACATTTTTTTGAAGGCAATGGTTTTAAACCAAAAATCTTTTGAAGCTACAGCTTTGGTCACCTATGAATGCAATTTTTCATGCACATATTTTACTTTTCACATTACACAAATGTTTGCCTTTAATTTATTTGAAAAGCTTTACTTTGCTTAAATGTATGCGAAATATAAATGATAATAATAATAAAGATAATAATGGTATTAATAACAATAATACTAGTAATAATACAGTATAAGGGACATACTTTCGGTGACATTTATTCTACTGTACATCAATTGGTTTTCATTCGGTTTTCAATCAAAAAATCTACAATAGGATTATGAAAATTTGCACATACTATGTGTGCGCGTGTGTGTGTGTGTGGTGGTGTGTGTGGGTGCGTGTGTGTGTGTGTGTGTGTATATATGTACAAATAGACCTCTCATTAATTCTCACTGCAAATATTATGTAAACCCATTAAAAGTTGTGATATTGTCCTCATCATAAATATTTTTTTGATCCATCATTACAAAAATACCCCCCCACACACTTAAAAACACACACACACACACACACACACACACTTCAATTTTCGTTTTGCATTATGCTACGAGATTCTCAGCTTCTGTTGTATTGCAGGATTTGTCTGGTAATCTCTGTAAATCCAGTGCCAGAGTTGTAAACAGTGAACACACTGTAGGATCAGAAAAAAAGCAAATCTACCCTATGAAACCAAACTAGCTTTCTCAAAAAAAAAAAAAAAGATAATGCTGAAGCATGCTAATTCTAACGTTGCCAGGGACTGATATGGGTTTCTATAATGCATCAGTGTTGGTTTCGTTATCTGCTTCTGTGAACCAGATTTCAATCCAAACACACAAATCCTGGGGATTAATATGAAAGTAGAATCAATATATAATGAGATATGATTTTAAAGTGTGGTATGAAGGTAATCGGGTCTGGCTAAACCTGAAAATGTAAAGATGGAGTGAAACTGAAAAGAAGAAAAACCTATGGATTTAAATTCGCAAAAAGAATTGATCATATTTTCTGGTCATGTTGCCTGCCAGATATTTTCCTAAAACTGTTTTACTTTGGACATTTTCACAACATGACTCACAATGCAAAAATTGGGGAAAATTACAGCTCATAGAAAAAATAAAAGGGTCCAGGAATATATAGTTTAAAAACCTTTTAACTGAAAGTTTTCTTTTAAAAAAAATAAAGAAAATAACTCATGAGTAGCATTTTTTTTTTTTTTTTTTTT
>CM051495.1:28123325-28161990 GCA_028031935.1 Paedocypris micromegethes | reverse complement strand
TTTTTTTTTTTTTTTTTTTGTAGTGAACCACTCATCAGCCAGAAATGGTTTTGACATACAATTGATTAAAAAGTTCTGGTGCTTTTGTCGTGAGGACTTGAAAAATTGCATAGTAAAAATAGCTCAAAATGTCAAACCGTTTTAGTGAATTATACATATTGCTGCACAATAACCCTTCATTTGGAAAGCATTTTAAACAAGAATTCACAAAGAAAAATCATTGTGGCACAAATATAATCTTGAATTGTATTTTGTTCATAACGTGAATACATCAAAAAGAATCCCACGCAACAAGCAACAGGCAAGTGCTCTACAGTAAGTACATTATATATTATAGTGTAGTGTATATTAATTTACATTACCTACTGAAAGCAGAAAAAAATCTGTCCTAACAATCTAACTGAACGTGTTGGAAAAACTCAGCTCTAATTCATTCTTTTGCTTTCTAAAACCAAAGTTCTGTGCTGCTAGAAGCAATTCACCTACATCATTCAGATTGTCTGCTGAGTCGGGCCAAGTACAACAAAAAGGATCCAAAAATCTTCCTGAGCTTTGAACACAAACATGAATATTACAAATTTCCCTCCTCTAATGCGATGCACAGTCTTCTGTAAGAGTCATTATCATACGAAGAGACAGACGGTGCTGGAGGTGACACAAGAAAACACACAAAATAATAGTGCTGGCGTATCGTCAAACGAATGAATTTATCACTGTAAGCCAGCCAAAATGTGTTTACGGTTAGAGACAACGGCTATCAATTTCGATTTCTGCTCTGATTCCGAGGCCTCTTACAGTGATGATGGGTTTTCTGTGCATCATTTCATAATGACTCCTGAGAAACGCTTTCGGCTTTCTCGTCTTTTGACTTCTACATTCACTTGTAGTGTTTTGCTTAAAAGGAAACAAAATAAAACCCCGCCAATTTTCATGACAATTTCCAATTTTTCTATAACCATGAACGCTAATTATGATCGAAGTAATAAAATCCACTTCAGGACTTCGGGACTGAACCCTGGGCTGAGTGAATGAATGAACTACTTCACTTCGCTCTTACCGACATCTCTGGTGTCGAGAGGGTTCAGCTCTTCAATGAGACGCATACGTGCTAGTCGTAGCATTGAGAAGAGCAGAATATGTTTGAGGGAGCATGTTAAAGCTGTCTTTTGTATGTACGATTCCAATTAAGCAAGTCTAATGAAAGCAATTCCGTATGATTAGTCAAAGTTATCTCCCTTAATAGGGGGGACTTATCACCTTGAAGCTCTGCGCTAAATGTGGACTCTAATAGTAATAAATTCAACCCTACTAATTCACCAGACGCCGATGCAGTAAGATTGTGAAAGGAACCCCAGAGAAAATGACAGGGAAATATTAATTTTTTATGCAAAGAAATATAACAGTAAAAACCAAGATGTTAACGAAATGTGTATTTGTAAGGAGGGTGAGAGAGAGCGAGAAAGAGTGAGAGAGAAAGAGAGAGTGAGAGAGAAAGAAAGAGGAGAGGAGGTTGCAAGAGAGAGAACACAAAATTGTAAAAATGTAGAGAGAGACAGGAAGAGAAAGATACCTGTAGGAAGAGAGGGAGGGGTGGAATTTGTCCGGGGGTGTAAGAGATTTGGAAAAAAAAAAAAAAAGAGTAGGAAATTGGAAAAGATAGAGGAGAGAAGGACACAGAGAAATATATTTGTTGAGAAAGAGAAACAGAGAGAGAGGAAGGAAGAGGGGCAGAGAGAGAGAGAGAGAGAGAGAGAGAGAGAGAGAGAGAGACAGGGAGGATTATGCCATTTGTAAAAAGAAAGGGTAAGATAATTGTAAAGAAGAAATAGAAGATTAGAAAAGAAAGAGAGAAATAGGAAAGAAAGAAAGAGATAGAGAAAGATTTGTAAAAACGCAGAGATAGGAAGAGAGAAAGAGAGCGAGCGAGAGAGAGAGAGAGAGAGAGAGAGAGAGAGAGAGAGAGAGAGAGAAAATTGGGAAAGAAAAAAAAAGTCATATGGGGACACAAAGAAATTGATTTTTGTAAGCAGAGGGAGAGAGACAAAAAGAGCGTGATGAACATAGGATGACAGAGAGGTGGATTTATGAACAGAAGGACAGATGGATATGTACAGAGATGGATATTCTCATCAGCATAACGAAAGATCTGCACGAGGATGCCAGTGCTTCCACAGATCTGAAGATGTCATGCTTGTTTAAATACATCCAATGTAAAGCCAAGTCTTGTAATTTATTCCAGCACACACGGCAAGACTGGGCAAGATAACGGCTGAGGGACATGTCTCACACCCCTGGATGGAGGTTTGTCCCTTTTTCGCGAGCAGATGCCTTGGCTCTTGTTAAAGCAAATGTCACTCAAATGTTATCTAGGTGAATGAGACACTGTTCTAACAGAAAGCAGCGAAGACCTGTCCAACAGAAGATAGTGATTATTTGAAAGAATCCTATTCTAGATCTACGCCCTGTCAACTCTAGTTTATGAAGAGTGTGACTTCCCTCCTCTCAAGGTCACGTCACCTAAAGCTTTGGAAAGCGTGATGACATCTGTGTTAGAAAGCTCTCATATCAATGGAGTATCACCCTGGAAGTGACAAGCCAAATACAGATTGTGAACCGCACACACATTTATATCATAGTGGGGTCCCACAATTGATTTAACACTTGCATACAAGGCAGTACATTCTCAACAACCTAACTCCAAACTTTAAATAGACCCTCAAATAAGCCTTCACAAATGTGTCTCCAAATGTGCCCACTAAGTATAAAAACCTAGTGCCCCATGCCCAATAAAGCAGAGCAAATTTGCATTTTGAGATACGATTTGGACATTAGATTTCTTCCAATAAAGCAGCTGCCGAGAAAGAGATGCCTAGTAGAACAACACCAGAATGGTTGAAAAACAGACCAGTAGATCACCATTAGCATATATATATTTATATATGCTTATCTTGTTTTACATACTGTGTTAAAACACTGTCATATGTACACACTGGTTCAGACACACTACATTAATGGTATAGTAGACAACTACATTATTTCAGACACACAGTTCACTCATGGTGAGTTTTTTTTTTATTCTATCAAGCAATATTTAAACAATTGACAACATTTTCACTGCCAGAAACAGAAACACAACAATAGCACAAAAAACTGTACAAAAACACTAAATAACACTAAAACGAATAACAAATAAATGGCACGCTAGCTGACGTCATCACGCAGGAGTTCTCGTCCAATGATAATGCAGCGTTGATAAACATATCAGATCAATAAATAACTCCTTGAGCGTCGTGAGTCTCCATGTGAAGCATGAAGATAAGAAGGAACACAGCTGACATTCGTGATCTCGACACTGACAGTCAGGACAGAGTTCTTCATAAACACGTTTACATGATCCTGTTGCATTGTAAGAAGGGAAAACTGAAGCAATTTGTATTACAATAAGACATTAGATGTTTAAATAAGGTAATTATCTAAGTAACCAGGAGTGTGTCTCATTGTGTGATCAGAGACTTTCTGCATTTCTACCTGATTGCCATTACCTGGTCGGTAGTTCTACTGCTGCGTGTCAACTAAAGAGGGATTTACAGAGCAGGTTCTCTTCACACTGGAGTCTCACCATGAGGCAGCTTATGTGAATAAGTTGTTCATCCACCACAATATACTTCAGTGGACAAGACACATGAGGTTTTATTCAGATTTTATAAGATGGTGTCACATGCTCATACACACTTTATTATTAATTAAATTCAACCTTCCATGTTGTTACACAAGACCCAATGAGCACAGGACGTGAATATATGTATGTAAAAGATGGGAGGTCTATTTTTTCAATTCTTCTGTCATCATCACCCTGCTCTATTATACAGGGGTGTTCTACTAGAGGTGGTGTTTTATTAGGTTTTAGGTTTTATATATAAAGCGTTTTTTTGTAGCAATGTTTTTTTTTCTTTGTTGTTTTGCAAATGTGCATTTTTTGTGAAACAAAAACGTTTCCCTATGCTTTTTCATGGTTCCTTCTTTTTTCACTTTTTATTACACAGATATTATAAAAAAATAATAAGGTCCGCAAACCGTAATCTCACGTCAAACCAGATTAATCTGTCAAAGAATTCGGTCAGAAGTTGCAAATCCAAGACCAGTTCCATTCTATCTGTTGTAAATCATGGTGCTACTGTGCACAATAACATTTAAATGTAATATTCTACACTATTTCAAAGAAAACATTTGCACTTTTCAAAAAAGCTTGGTCAGCTGAACCCATATCAACGTAAAACAGCATAAACAGTCCAATTTGCAAACATTCAACGTCCCTCAAAGTCAGACTGGATTTACCGTCAAGTCTGATGCAGAACAGCATTAAAGCTCGATCCCTGCCCTGATCCGACAGTCCTGCTGTGTTCGCTGCACCATGTGGCAGAGGTCTGACCCGCTCTGTGTTTACTGCACTTAACCATCTGCCTGCATCTGAGCAGCAAGGTCAGCTCCAAAACTCATTATAGATGGACCTTCCTGCATTAAAGTCAGTCATGAATGTGTAACACAGACTGGGATGGTCTTAGGAGAAGAATTGCTTTGTGTATTACATTGATTTATTGAGTCTGTAAAATTTCTGGAAATCAAAAGCAGACGCTACAAATAAATCCACAACCATGAAATCTATTAAATGTCAATTATAGCACTGTGTCGCGCTTTGTGATTGGTTGGCCACCAATTCTTCTGGCCCAGGGTTGATGGGATTGGCTCTTGCTCAACGTGGCCCAGAAAAGGAAAAGCGGTTCAGAAAATGGATGAATTGATCGAACACACACCATCCAGAGAAGTGTGTGCCAAACATTACATTCAAAGTAGGAGATTTGTCCTTGAAATCAACTAGTTCTGGACAATGAACTAGAATCTAATCAACCTTCCAATTCTCAGCCTTTCAGATTAGGTTCCCACCACTGAATTTCTCCCTTCGGCAGGAACGGAGGTAAAGAAACGTTCATTGCATTAGCAAGCACACGCAGTCTAGCCTGTAATTCTACATTATGCAAAGTGACAGATATATTTGTCTGGGACACATGGGATTGACACGTGTAGACAAAATTGCACTTGCTCGAGTCAACACCGTATTTATAATTCATATTCTGCTGCTGCACGGCAACACAAATAAAATGAGTTTCTAGAGCTTGGAATTAGGCGTCTAAAATCGACAAGATCATTTCCTTCCTCGTAGCTGGAGTGAGTTACACAGGAGCCGATCATATAAAAAAGCCGTTTTTGTCTCACCTGCATTAAAAGGTGATTTAAATCTGGATAAAAACCCTGGTTGTTTTGTTTAGCCACACGCTGTTAGGAAGCAATGCACTTTGTAACGATGATTATATGATGTTGTGTGATGGGTTGTAAAAGCATTTCATGGACAATTCTATATAAATGGCGGAAATCTGCACACTAAAACATCTGTGAAAACAATGCACAGTGTATTAAAGTGTGCCTGCGCTTCAGGCTCTAAACCAATTACGGCTGGAAACAAGGAGCTGGAGTGAATGTTTATTACATATAGTTTACAACCTTTTGCTTGATGCCAGAGCCCAGCAAACGATGAAAAATGAAAACTATTTTAAATCAACCAGCTCTGAGATGTCCAAAATAATAGAAGTATAAAATGCATGCAAACATTTAATAAGTATGCATAAAAGTTAATAAAATAGCAAGCTTAAATATTACGTGATTCTGATTCTGTATTTTTCCATTGACACTTAATAATTACACAGAACAAAAGATGGAAAGATTAGCATTTTATGAGCAGACTTTATATTTGTATTATTGTATAGTTCAAATATATTGTTTAAAATGTTTAAATGATTATAGCTTGCAGATACTGTAAGCCACTGCGAGACAGAACACTAAAATCAGTATTATTATTTTCTATTCAAAAAAAAGAAAAAGTTGTAAGAAATATCTTAATTCTCATGGCAATCTTAGTGCAAATTTTGTTCATCTACATGAACAAGTCTTGGAAAGCTGCATTAATCCCTATACATAATATACATTAGCGACTTTTTAAGGCATTAATAATGAGCTTTAATAAAGCCCTGCTGAAAATAGTCATCATCTCTATACCTTAAAGAGCCATATGCCATTCATCTAGGCTCCAGGAACCCTCCAAGATCTCATCACTGGACTAGAACTAGCTCTCACCACTGAATGCTTTCGAACTTAGACGCCAATTAATAACCATAAAAAAGCTGTAACTTTCTAAAGTTTGTGAATAACGTCTGGCAGTTTCCAATGACTGGTGTGCCATGATGTGATTACGAAATCCATCCATCTTCCAAGCAGCTTCATCCATTAACTGGTTCATGTGGAGCTAGAGCTGAAGGACATACAAAATACACATGCTACACAATGAGTAAATCCTCGAGTCGGCCGTAAGTCGATATGCAGAACGCAAAGACAACTTGGGTTTATAAAACTTCAGA
Source organism: Paedocypris micromegethes (assembly GCA_028031935.1). Taxonomy (NCBI): domain Eukaryota; kingdom Metazoa; phylum Chordata; class Actinopteri; order Cypriniformes; genus Paedocypris; species Paedocypris micromegethes. The sequence goes on along the minus strand of CM051495.1, from coordinate 28,155,523 downwards.
GTGTTCTGCTATACAATAAATTATTTAGGAAGAATCACTAGAACGTCTTTAAGGGACAGCACCAATGAGAAAGTTGGTGCACAGTAACCAATGTGCCCAATAAAAAGAAGGGGCATTTCAAGCTCGACTCTCTGGATGATTTATGGAGCGCAATTGTAGGTTCATGTTGGGAAATCAGGATTCCTTTGCCAAGAGCAATGCATTCTGGTTCAATACCAGCTGGGGCAGGTATTACAGCGGCTATCTCTTAAGCAAAAAAAGATCGCATTTGATACGTCAAGCTGGAGATGACAGGGAAGTGGGTCCTCGGAATTACCTTTTTACAGGACATTGTTTGGATGTTTCAGTTCCAATCGCAGAACAATTTTCACTCTCTGAACAACCTTTTAAGCTTCGGTGCTGATCTTTTTATTTCATTTCACCTCGATGAAAACACAATGCATAAATCAGATGAATGAAGGCTTCGATAAAGGTCTTGAACCAGAAGTGCTGGCAACAACAATGGGGAAAGAAAAAGCCTTTTCTTTCCACAAAGCCAAGCCTGACATGCTTTTGGAACATATTACACATCTATTTCAACAGAGTAAGAAAGACAGAACTGCTGCAAGCATGAAAATGAATGTGGATTGTGGCCCTAAAGATATGTTTAAATCATTCTGATCTGTGCAATACGAGTTATTCAAGTGAGGGTTGAAATATTTAGAATAATCTGATGCTGAGTTGTGAATTAAAAAAAGAAAAAAAATTAAAGTGACTTGTGAATTAAAAAATATGAATTTTCTTTACCCTTTAAATCATTGTTTGGCCTTTAGAAAAAAGCAGGCATTATATTGGTGAAAACATTAGCAGAGCAATCATGCATATTTGTAAAAAAAAAAAAAAAANNNNATTCTAATATCTGACTGAAGAAAAAAAAAAAAAAGGAAACCATGAGAAATGCTAAATCAAACTCAAACTAATTCAAATCAAAATGTGACAATGTTATAAAATAGTAAACGATTCAATAATGTATTCATTGCTAGAAAATAATAATAAAATATGACACATATTCCCACAAATTAATTGAGTTTGAAAAGGGTTTAATATGTGAACTTATTACAGTTCACGGTGGAAATTAAAACAGAAAAATGTCGAATGTTATTTACAACATTTAAACATATATTGTCATCTTTAAAAAAAAAAAAACTTCAATGTATTGTTGTTATAATTTAACGGTTAATGTAAAAATGTCTATGCTTTATTTTAAAGTATAAAAAGAGTTAAAGAACTGCAAGCTTCTCATTGGCTCTCCCAAGAACAAGCTTGTATGATGATTTGGAGCTGCTGATTCTCTTTCTTCCTAATTAAGCACTTTCTTCTTAACCTTCACTCTTCATCTGCTTTTCATCAAAATGCAATTTGATCACGTGTTGAGATTCAAATTATTGTGACTCAAAACCGCAAAACAATTGAACCAATTAGCTTAAAATAAATGTAAGATCTCATTTTTTCATTCATCAATCTTTTAGCCAAAGTGGTTTCTTAAATTGACCCCAACAATTGCACTGGTTTGCTTAAAATAAAAGAGGTGAAATTTACATTTTAATTTGTTTCTACCAAAATATTTTTTAGCAATCACAATTTTTTTAATGAAAATTCCAAGCCTCGTGATTCATTTTTACACTGAACTGTTTTTCACTTTAATATTAAATTTGCATCCAAATTGCACCCATTTTGCACGCAAGATCATGTTCATAAATAAAGAACTAATCCAACAGCAAAAAATGCAAAACACACACCCTGGATGAAAAACCACAAAGCTTGACGTGGGTCTCGATAAATGTTCCGTCATTCTAACACTTTCTCTTGGCGTTGTCTGTCAAGTGAAAATTCCACAATCCCAGTGCTAATGGTGTTGGGTATCAGTAATCCTCAAACACATGCTCATAGCACCGTCTCCTCTTTCTTGCTTTCACATTTCCTGGTTGAATGATTAGCCCTAAGAGGGACAGGCTTCACTTTATTGAAGACGTAAGCGATTCACCAGAGAAACAGCTCATTAAAAGTCTATTTAGAGTGTTTAGATTTAATGAGGCCAACTTCTTTATCCACATACAGATATTTTCTGAACTGCTTTTCCATTACTGGGTCATAGGGAGCTGGATCAAATCCCAGAAACTCTGAAGACACTGGATAGGTGGCCAACCAATCAGAGAGTTGGACACACAGCTCCAGTTCTCTAGAACGTAAACCCAGAAACCATATAGCCACATGCTAAATCTTTCCTAAAATATTACGATAAAATAATTGCAAAGAGTGTGTTTAAGTTATACTCTCACTTGGCTGGGCAATTATGCCACAATTCATAATTTGAACATTTTAACACAATTACTATTAATGAACGATTTTTTTAATGTATTAATATTTTTCCTTCATATTTCACTGACAAGTTTTGTACAATAAATACGCTCACATTACATTTGAGAGATTTTTTAATAAACTGTGCTTGATTTTAACCACCACATTTGGGATCAGAAAAAATTAATTTAAATTTTTTCTTATTTACATGGGAAATGAGCAGTTCTCTCTTAAATAAAATAACTGCTATTATTTATAATACAATATAATTTATAATAAGACATATCCTGTGCATTTCTTGCATCTTCTGTAAACAAATATCTTATGTAAACAACAGATTGTTGTAATGAAAGTCTGTGAATGAACTCTATTAACCATTGCATGAGGTGATCTGGGTGATTTTTGTCATGTGACTGTGAACATGAATATTCTCTTCAACAATATAATCAAACCAATCGACCTGGAAAAAAAGGAACGATTATAAGTTCTGAATTTCCGATATCAATTATTTTTCGATGAATTGCCCAGCCCTGCTCTCACTGTTTCCAAGCAAACAATCAAATGGCAAACCATTGTGTTTGTGGTAGAGATGTTGGGTCAATACATGCTAATTGGGTTCGAGTTTCTTTTGGTTGAATTTATAATTAAAAATATTGAAATCTGATATTATATTCTGTTATGTACAGAACACAAAATACTGCTTTTAGATGGAAAGAGCCAATGATGGCAGACCTCTTGCTCAACAATTAATCACAACATTTTTTAGGTACAATTTAAATGTTGTGTTTTACGTAGCATAATGTTCTTTCACCTTAAAGCTTTCAAAATGAATGAAAATGCAGGCAAGCCACTAGCTAATCAATTCCAAAACCATGTAGCTTTGCATTCTATTGGCTGACATGACAGAAAAAAAAAACATTGCCAACCAGATAAAAGTCTTTCAGTAATTCCACCTATGATGATGATGATGCTCCATGGATTAGATTCTATCAAGATGAAATATCTCAAGTAGATTTTTATGGTCTTCATCACATACCGTGCTGACTGATTTTGACATTTGGAGTCGAGAGCTAACATGGGGAATCTGAAACGAATGAAGCCTTTCTCCTGCAATGGTACATTAAGCTATTTGCAGCAAGAGATGAAAAAGTTAATACGAGACTAGTGGTTTTTCAACCATTTCCTGTGGGATTTTCTCTCAATTACGTCCCTTTTGCACTGAGGGAAGTCAAGCTCAGAATTTTCATTCAGAGTTAATGTGATGTTAACACTTCATCGAGAGATGACTGCTTTATAAAAAAGGTTAGGCAAATTTACCAAAGTCTAAAAACAAACGTCCATCAACAAACTGATCTTTTAATGGACACATGCTTGAGATCACAATTTAGTGTGGATTATTAAACAGATCAAATATTTCAAATTTAGGGTTAGGGTTAGGGTTAGTATGCATATTTAGTTTGAGTGAGTTCCCTATAAGCATTGTTTTCAGTTATGTTTGCAGTTCAATTACGGAATCAATCAATCTAAAATCAATTACGGTTGCGACTCTGCAATAGTTGCTGCAATTACAGACAAGGCAATGAAAAACGTCTTCGAATCGTGTGACACTGAGGATTGCATTCATTTCAAAGCCTTTGTAATTGTATTCATTGGTAAACTGAGATAAGCAGCAGCAGTCCCAAGATTTGAGGAGTGTTTTTGAGCATTGAAGGTCATAAACAATGACTTTCGATCTTAACAACATAAAGCAGCCGGTTAGTACGATCAGAATAATCCAGTTCAAAAGTGATCCATTTAACCAGAATCAACTGCAAATGTTTTGCGTACAACACCTTGCGTACTCACAGGTTTGTAAATACTCAGTTGTCCTTCGCACACATTAGTACTGCACCAGATGCACACCCTCCAGTTTATTTAAGAGGAAATAAAATCTCTCTTTTCACATGGTGAACAGAAATCCTTTGTTTTTCCTCATAATGCAAGCAACAAGGCAACAAACTAACGCACTCTTTATAATCTCCTTAACATGCGTCATTTGCATGAAAAAATAATTAAAGTCTCTCTCAAAAAATTCCGCGGGCATGCTCACTACACGGACGTCTCCGTCGGCTACCACTAAGCATCCCACCGATGAGGTGAAATTAGCCCGAACAGTTTCTACTGCGAAATCATTAAACCGCAGGGAGAAATTTGCATGCAAATCTTAGCAACACTTGCTGGGTATATCCTTCAATTTGAACTTTACTCGAAAAAACCCTCAAGCCAGTGAGGCCATTGTGTGCCAGAAGCTTTCTTGACTTTAATGGCCATACAAGACCAAAATTACGGCGCATGCGACTATAAATTCAAAACTGAATCTATTATGGGGCCTGAAAAGCATTTTAAAACAGTAACTCCACTCAAGCCTGCAGCTATGAAATTAATAGTTACACCAAGCACATTCCTCATCCAAGACCACCATTACACATTCACGGCAATTACGGAATTTCAATGTAATTGTATTTCTGGTTTAATTATTCTTAACCGTTACAGTACTGCATTACACTTTCAAACCTAAATTGCAGAAACGAGATGTAAGACATGTCCAATTGTACCGGTTTTGTTCCAAAAGAACAATGCCAAGCTTTTTCGTTCACTTCCTTTTATTATCCTGGACCATAAATCAAACCTTCCTTTTCAGAAAGGATGATACCACGGTAATCTCAAAGGATGTGCAGTTGAAAATAGACACTGGCAGAGGGCAATTTGAGAGTCTCAACACTTTCTCCTTCTCAGAGAAAAGAAATTGTAAGTCACAGAAAGTCTGAATGGTCACAGGTCGGCTGCACTGAGGGTTTAGATATCAATGCGCAGATATGAATGCAAGAAAAATAGTTGAGATTTAAAAATAAGTGCTTCTTTACCATCCGTTGGCTTTAATTACAGAAAGGATTCAAGAATTCTTGGAATGAGAACTCTCGCAAACATGATAATTCCCTTTCCTTCTGCTCCAAGTACTGACAGTGAAGGCTGATTTATTCATGAATTTGGCACATTCTGCCAAGAAGCATTAAACCGGTGCTAGAGACTGATAGGTGGGGGGCAAAATAAAGTGCTGAGAAAAGCAAAATACAGTTTGAGAACAAATCAAGCCAACGCGTGGACACCGTAGGTCTGGCACACTTCTCGTAACTCCACTGGAAAAACTATTTGTCTCGACATGAGCCAATTAAAGCGTCTCCCTGTTCAAGACTCACCTTGGGAATCACTTTGGAGAATGCCAATGTTTGTACTCGTGGAAACAGACAATTCGTCTTTGAAGAAAATGCTCCTTGTTAGGGTTTTCATCATTTTTCTTGAGCTTGTTTACAGAGCAAAACTTGTTTCTTGTGACACAATTCACAATACGTTTGAAGGAGCAGAATCCAGCTATACTGTAGTTTGGATCCAGTAGAGAACATCCACAGTGCTGATTTGACCAACAAATCCCTGGCTTAACCTTCCTATTATATTAGCTTCAGAGGAGTTTCAATAATATTTGCAGATCAATTTGACGCAGGGGACTTTTGTTATGCATATAAGTGTCAAAATCCTAAAAGTTCCCCAAAACAGTGTACGCGTGTGTGTGTGTGTGTGTGTGTGACAGCGGTGTATTATGTCAAAATGACCCAAACATTTTCTTTGTAACAAAAAATGTTACAAATATGTCAACTAAACCATTTTTGTTTATATGTAGATTACACTAACTAAGACAAGCAGAACAAGTGTCAAAGTGAAATATGATCATTTTTAGTATTTTTTTTTTTACTTTTATCATGGGTCAATTTGACCCGAACATAATCTTTGTAATATAAACATGTAGTGTGGTGTTACAAATATGTGAAATGAATCATTATATTTTTTATGTGATGATTGCACCCAAAAAGCCAAGCAGGAGAAGTTTCAAAGTGAAAAAATACTTTTAAATATTTTTGAAATATTTTTAAACATTGAAAATGGGTCATTTTGACCCGAACATAATAGGAGGGTTAAACGGAACTGCTCCTTGATTTCCCATATAGCAAATCCTCAACCATGTACATAATTCAAATATAATACTTAAAAAGCCTTTAGTAAACTGTAAATGAATAATGCTGACTGTGCCGTTGTGAGAAGGAAATGGAAAAGTAAAATGGAGAGATGTGACATAAGTAGTCAGTGGGTTGTTGGAGGTGTTCAAGCTCGATGCCTGTACTATCTATCACTGCGATCACTATCACTCCGTTGGAGAAGAAGCTTCTAGAATCCAACCGGCTTGTAATCTGGACTCTGACGTACATAAGGATGTCAATTTTAGAGTTATGAAATCTCTTAGAGCTATGTATAAAAAAATGTTTAGAAAATGGAAACCTGTTTTATACTGAAGCAAGAAGGAAAAATACAAATAAAAACAATTTATGATGGCTCTATAATCAGACCTTGTGTTTGTAACGCCAACATTTGTGCGCTTGATTCCCTTTTATTCAATCACTTTAATTTGGGTAAATGCATTTCGGTAAATGCACACACACACACGCACACACAAAATATACACAATGTAACATACTGTGTAGAAGCTGAGTGAGTTTGTCAATATGGCCACTAGGGACCATATCAAATAACAACAAAAAAATTTACATTTAAAAATTTTAAACTGTATAATGACTAAATGTGTAGTTGCAAGATGTAAGATCAAAAACTACAGTTCAGATCAGTTGTATGACGCGGAAACCCAATATGCTACAATTTACCTCGGAAAGTTGATTAATTAGCAGATGTTAGTGGAAGGTTTTACACGCAGCACCATCTGGAGACAAGAGACACTCCAACAATCAACCGTATCAGACTCACAGATGAGCAAGAGCGGCCTGTCTTGATCAATACTTGTTCAACTTGTGTCTATAGGGAATTTATGGAGGAACACAAAACTGCTTAGAGAGAGAAAAAAAGAAAAAGAAAAAAAAAAAGACTCAATACAATTTGTAGCTGTAAGTTTGTTTATCAAAATTGTGAAACGTCTTATACTTTATGATATTATTATTTAATAAGTCAATGAAGCACACAAATACTAACTAGCACTTCTAATTTAAGTCACTTAATTTCAAGGTGTCGCAACAATTTCTCAGTTCCATTATTGTCCCTCACCTTCCTTCCTAATTATCCAATGGTGTTGTTCGTCTATTTCTGGCAAAACCGGTTATACAATTTTCAAAAGATAAATATAACAATCAGAACCTCATTATCATTCAACAGCCTGCGAAAACTCAACACCACCGATCTTTGAAATCTCGCCAGAGGTTTGTTCTGATGCATGTCACGATTGGTTTATAAATAATGTATTTAGCCAAATGTATAATAAATAAATACATAAATGAGGATACACAGGTACAATTTATAATGACACTATTTAACTAAATATGTTTTCAAAAGGCACCACATCAATAAGCAATAAAAAACGTTTAAATGTTTCTATTGTTTAAAAGTTGTAAAAATGTTTTCTTATTATTATTTTAATATGCTATAATATACGTATAAATAATAGACACAATTAAAATGTATATAATATATTATCAATAATAGAATCACTATATAATAATATCACTTTTACGGAGAGATCGTGACACTAAAACGTGAGTGAGCGTATTATTTTGCCATGTTTTTTTTACAATGCACCAACCGCACTGTTAGTAAACATCCTCAGAAGATCAGCAGCCACTGAACACGCGGGAAGCACGCGCGTCTTCCCGACTCTCCCTCAGTATTCCAACAGCGGTAATTACTCACGCGCATTATCACATATTTACATGCGGTAACGGTCTAAATATTTGACAACACGTTTATCAAACAACAGCGTCTTACCTGAAGCCGTCTGAGCTCCGGTGAGCGGGGAAGTGATGGAGACGCAGTGAGGTCTGGTCCGCTGTCCGAACAGTTGCCCGTCTCTTCTCCAAGCGCGTGTGTTCTTCTTAAGCGGCCGAAACCACGCCCCTTCTCCACACGCTCTATTTATAGCCACGTGCCTGAAAAGTCTCCTCTTATTGGCAAATGTGGTACTTGAACCAACTAGCTTCATGATAAACTAGAAACGATTTTGCTGGTCTTCAAAGAGAACGTTTTGTCACTTATAGCAACGAATACAACAGTCTTAACGGCCTAGTTAACTTGTTTTTTAACTCTTGTACATGCTATTTCACTAATAATACATGCGTGAGATTGTCCGTGTGTGTATAAAAATGCGTATGAATGAAAAACTTACAGTGACCTATAGATCAATATTGGTTGACATGTCCGTGTGTCACATGTTTTTTTATTGTTACTTAATTGTCTCTCCTACATAATTCAAACGGATATTTAAGGTCTTAAACTGACAGAGTGGCTAATTGGTTGACTGACTGATCCACTGGACGGGAAAAACCGATTGAACTAACCTACTGATTAAATTGGCTGATTTTTTTATTAGTTTGTTAATTAATTGATTTATTGGTTGGTTGGTTGGTTGGTTGGTTGGTTGATTGATTAATTGATGACCAAGTGAAAGACAGACATACTGGCAGTGCCAATTGATTGTACTGGATTTGTGAATGAGCAACTGAACTGGACTAAGCTACTAAACTCCGCCATTGCAGCTCCGGGTCAGTGATTAATCAGTGAGTCAACGTCTTAATTGTTTTGATGATTTTAAATGTTTGTTAATGTCTATTGTGTCGTCCAACTGCATAAACTTTTGTAAAAGACAATAGCCAAAGCTGCAAATTTCTGAATTTTTTAACAAGTTGACAATAAAATGTACTAAGATTTTATTTCTTGGAGTAAAAACCTCAAATGTTGATACATTGACTGGCCTGCTGACCACAAAATAATGGTGCAACCGATATAAAATACACTGATTGAACAATTTACTGGACTGGACATAATTTAACATGAGCTAACTTATTATTTTATTTAAAGTAAAGTAATTACAGTGCTACTATTTTAGCAAGTGCACCATTATGCTTTTATTAAAGGCCACATTTGGCTTTAACTTCAATGACTGTTACTCATATGCGACAAGGCCGACTACTGCCTCTCGCTGATTTTCTCTCAAAGAAACTCGTTTCAAGTCTCCTTAACCCTTTAAAAAGTCTTGAAATGAGATAACCGGGCTGTCTAAGAGCTTCCATATTGTGTTTCCCTCCACCATTACAGGCAACAAATTCCCACTGTCAGAGACAGATTTGGCTTTATTGCCTTTTGTAGCAGCTCTACAAAACACAACATGGGGAGTTTGCCATTTTCTGCGTAAAGGTCAATTCTGACCTTCACCCCACATCTTCTGTACATGAGACGGGCCTTGTAATCATCCAAACGACATTCCCAAATGTGCCATTTTGTTTTTTTTTTTTTTTTTTTTGCAAAAAATGATGAAAAGATGAAATTGAAAAGAAAAGGGGATATCACCAGCGGATTTAAACCTGAAGGGACATGTATGCAAAGATTTGTCCCTTGGAGAGTATCCCCTGAGCCCTGTCTGTTCACATATCGATACTTTCAGCTCCCAAGTGCAGAACAGCCAACCGAAATAGAAAGGATACGGCAAAGGATACCGCAAAGCTCGATTTCATTATCTACAGAGAACGAGAGAAAGTGTCAAGAGTTCCAGGAATATCAACTACACCCAGGACAAATATGCAGCTATCAGACACGTTCATACAATTAAGATATTCGTTTCAAGTAATTACCGCAAAATCCAATGGGAAACCAAGCGTTACACAATGAACTTTCTGATACTGCTGAGGCTTGCAGGCGACTGATTGGCTCACGAGTGTTTTGATTCTGAAGGTTGAATTTGAATACAATTATTTTTCGCAAGCTCTGATATTTACTTTTAGATTGACCGTCTTTGTTTAATACAGTTAATGTGTAATTCAACTTCGACATAATTTTTAATGGCTTTTTTTGTATTTTATGGATGACTGTACCAACTACTAAAATATAATTTTTTTGTTTTTTTGTTGCTTTGTGTTGCAGTGAGAAGCATAATGTTGTCTTAGTACTCCATGATAATGACTTTGACTCTCAAAATAATGACTTTGTATCTTACAATAGTGACTTAATATCTCAAAATAATGACTGAAAATGTTAGGACTAACTCAAAAACTTTTCATACTTCATAATGACTTAATATCTCTGAATTACGACTTTCAGTCTCATAATGACTTATGTCAGAATAATGACTTTAAATCTCATATGAATGACTTTGAGTCTCAGAAAAATCACTCATTGTCTTGTTATAACGTTTTGACATACTAAGTAAAACTGTCTTTTACTATCTCAAAAACTTAAAACAAAAACAGTATCTAAAAGAGTCATATTCTTAGAATTATTATCAAAATATTGGTAATAATGAATAATTAAAGCACTCCATAATGAGCTAGCATCGCATTATAAATACTTAGAATCTCATAAAAATGTCATAATAATCACACTGATTAGCATTATTTTGGTTATTTCAACATTATGTAACTGAAGCAAAATAGAAACACAACCGATAATGAAGATTTTTACTATACAATATACAGTATGTTGTTTACCAGAATGCAAGATGTGATAGTTTGATTTTAAAGATCAAATGTTGTTGTCTGCATAGGGTAATTCTTACATCATTTGCCTATCCTACCATCTCGGTAGGAGGATTAAAACTAGAAGAAGAAAAAAAACTAATTAACATGTTCCTGTTTTGAACTATACAACTTCAAAAATCTGACAAGGTCTTAAGTCTGTACTGCTTAAACTAACAAACAACGTTCAACAGCGTTCGCAAAAATGTTGAATATAATGACATTTACTGTAAACACTTCATAAGACTGCAAAGGTCACTTAAGGGGTTTTATTGCTATTTTATTGCTGTTTATGAGCTGATTACTTTACTTATTTTAACACCGTTATTAATTCCAATAATAGAAACAACCTTCATATGACTTTTTAAGAAATGTACGTGATAAAACATCCGTTTCCAGTAAACAAATCTAATTAATGTTGTATTTTATTTTCGTATTTAGCTGTTTGCATGAAATGTTTAGCCAGTAATTGGGAAATGTAAATTTGAAGTACAGATTTAGCTTTACCTCACAGCTCAATCACACTTGGCACACACGCCTCTTCATTCTGTGACTTCTCATCAACGTCGTTAAAATTCTCTTGATAAAGCCATTTTGGACCAATACGGAAAATAATCTCAGATTTATACTGTTTAATTATGAAAGTTACTGTATGTAGCACTTTCATCTAATAGCTATTATGTGTCCTGCTTTGTGATTGGTTGATCTCCAATACATGTAGTGTGCCCCGCCTTCAAACAGAATTGCTGTGATTGGCTCCAGCTCCCCGTGACCCAGAACTGGAGAAATGGGTAAAAAAATAACGAATAGGAATATGTAAATATCTTGCTATCATGGACCAACAGAGAAGGAAAGAAAGTTTATACGTTATGAATTGCTGACCAAAACATGTTTAAAATTGACAATTTAAAAAAATTAATACAAGATCCAACTCTTTTTGTCTTTGCAATAGACACAACAATTACAGACACAACAATTTGCCTATTTGAATTCTTAAAGTCCTAGTTTATTTGGCAGAGTTTAGGTTAGTTTGCATGTCAAATTAGTTGCAAACAATATATATATATATATATATATATATATATATATATATATATATATATATATATATATATATATATATATATATATATACATATTTATTTATTTTATTTTATTTTTTTTTAAATCAAAGAACAAGCAAAACTACATATTCATGACCCACTGAATATTAGACAAAAAACAATTTGTTGACCACTTTATGAAGATTGTTAAAAGTAAGTAACATTTAAACAAGGTAGTAATTGAGAAACAGATGAAGGGCAATTCCAATATTGTTAACAAGTGTAGCTATTGTCGTAAAAAGTGCATGTGTAAAATACAACCTCACATACGCCGACTTTATAGATGCAATAAAATACACAACAGTGTTTATCTCACCTGCTGTCGGAAGATATTACAGGACATTTACTGGACTAGTGTCACAGACTATACTGTTTGACTATATTTGCTTCTAAAAAAAATGAATAATGAGGTTTGATTTTGGGCTCAAGAAGTTTTCTTCACACGGTAGAAGTTGGTGTTTGTACATGAAGTCTCTTAAATATCATGGGAATGCTTGTTAAACAACACTTCATGCTCCCAAGTTTGCCATTCTCAAAATCCAATGACTGGAAATGATAGCCTTATCTCAAAGGCCTCTACGGTGGAAAAACAAGAAAAACTAGCACTTTATGCTTTCCATCTTGACATTTCAATCAGAGCCTGACCCACCTCTAACAACAGACACCCCTGCCACACAACGTAATTTATGAGCGACCACAGCAAATTGCTTCACTGGGGACCAGAGCAGTGTCATTTGGAGGAAGTAAATGCCTGTGAGACGGACCCCTGACATGTCAAACTGGCTCTATATATGCCCACTCACACTAGGGAGCAGCTAAATATGTCAGGAAAGGTCTTTAAAAGCTATCTGTTTAAGAAGTTCAGTTCACTGTCTATCAGTTGTTTTATCTTAGCTTTGTACATTTGCTCTTTACTGTATAGGGAACAACACCAGACATAATAATCACGGGATTGTTTTTTGTGAGTTTGAACTATTTTAAGGACATGTGTAAAAACTAAAAAGCAGGTACTACGAAAGAAGTGTTGGCTTTGAATCCTACAAAAGCTTTGTATCGTAATTGCCTGTGCTGGGAGAAGATCTTCAACCTGAGGGTGAATAAACCATGACCCAGTTGTGGACCTGACCAAGCAGGAACCTTCCGTGACCTTGCGTCGACCTTTGATGTTCTATTACAGAGCCTAGAGGAAGACACCGACTGTAATAGGGTCAAAGCATCATAGTGATTTGTAGGTCCAATTATAAATATATTTTTATTTGTTCTTCAACTTTTTCATCATCGGAAAAAAGCTGTTTCCTTGTTCTGGTATTTGGAAACGAAAAATTAGGATTATCAGAGGGAACAAAAAATATAAACAATGTTCTGTCCTGAATATTACTTCCTAAGTTGTTAAAGTACAGTATATAAAAAAGCCAAAGATATAATTAGATTTTTAATATATGTATATAAATAACTACATATAACTACGGTATGCACTGTATGAACAGTATATATACTCTATATACAGTACACTTTTTTTACTAAGTCCCGCTTATGTGAAATATCTAAACTGTTTCATACTATAAATTCTAAACTGATTCATAAATGAATAATCAACAACTAAGGAACCAATTCCAAATAAAAAAAAAAAACATTTTATAAAAGACCATAATCCCAATATAACTATTAATATGATCTAAAAATAAGGTCTGTGTGCGCAGAAAAGCATTAAAACCGTATAGAAAAAAAAAAAAATACAAAACCCGCAGCACACACGAGTCTCATTAGTTTCGTTTTACTTTGCATTTATAGAATGGAAAGAATTAATTCCTGGTGCCAGTAGGACAAATACATGATCCCCAAATGCCGGGAACATGTCAAGGTTGCCCTACTTTCTTAAGAAAAATGAATGATGCACCACGCTCTTGGAGAAAACTTTCCGTGCAATCTATGCTATTAAGAATGGTTGTTTGTGCCGTATGCCACAGAGAATAGATTAATAAATGCATGGACAGTGTGTTTATATTTCACACGTAGGTAAATGTATAAGCACGCGTCTCCATTACTCAAGGTTGAAGAAAAGATGATAAACTCTTCTTCCTCACCCATTATGATTTTCATTGCCTTGCTGGTAATGGAGCTTGAAAAGAGAATCTGCCTGTGAGTAATTAAGGAGGCTGTGCATTGCCCCTAATCTGAAACCGAAATGAATGCTGCGGCATTTTAAACACAAACACGTTTCGCACCACGTTCGCTCATCACTAAACGACTTTGTAAGATGCCGTGTTAAATCTCAAGCTGACGGGTTGCCAGCACAGCCATGCACTTCCAACATTTTACCAGCACATAGATAAACTGGGGAGAAAGAAAATGTGGATGGTATGAAAAACGGGATAACAGATAATAAGCAAAAAAAAAAATATGAGGTGAAATGGTATGTAATCTGCTTGGATTTCTACACTTCCAGCATCTTCTATCATTCCAGAGAGCAGATAAACTGGGTCACTTAGTACCCCAGGACCACCCCACTGTTCATCTGGCTACCAGCCGCATACAGCCTCAATGATAAATGTCCGAGAACTTCTAAAATCACATTTTTCCCCAGAGACCATATTATTTATCTCAAAGTGCATGTGATAAAATGCATTAAGCGTGCGCAGAAACTATACATTTTATATTTGATAGAATTGGTCCAATTCACTTAAAACTGTATTAATGCTCAGAATTGTTCATTTTTATCCTCAGTCTGATTACAGATATTACTAGATTTTGATTACAAAACCTTTATTTATCTATCGATTAATTTTCGGAACTACTATTTCATTTCTGGGTCACAGGGAGCCAGAGCCAATCCATTGTTTATAGATTATAGATTATTTTGAAATATGTATATACATTGTTCACTCCATTATAACGTGTTCCTTAGGTTCTCTTTCACAAATCTCAAAATAAAATGCACATATTTACTCACACAATTATATTTGGTCTTCCAATATTCAGATAAAAACACCCACACAAGTGGTTGAAATGCTCATGGTAGAGCTGCAGCAAAAAACAAAGTTCTAATAAATAAAGTTTTATATTTGTTTACAATATTTGGTGCTTTCAACCATCAATGCGTTTAAAGATCAATCCATCTGTCCATCCCATTTCGTATCATTCATGCTCTTCATCCAAGAAATAAATATTTAACACAACATTTCTCTCATTCATGGTGCAAAGGATCAACAACCCCAAACTATATTTTTAATGAACCACCAAACAGCTAAAAAAGCTGTTTCTTCAGCAATCCATTTTAGATGTACTTTCTTACAGCACGTCGGCAAGTTTAATGTTTAAAGCAATCGTAGTTTCCCATCTTTTAAGTACAAACCTCCTTCAAGGTCTTTCAATCTATTATGACATGGTCCAATACAGCATTTGGTGAAATGATTGCGCCTTATCGACCATAAAGAAATTGCTCTGGACAACAGACATGTGAGGTGACCGTAAAATCAATCTTTCAGCACCACGGACAGCGTCTATGTTTTAAAAAATTTGCTGTGGCATTGCAGGGACACCACAGACCTCATGTTGCCAAAAACAAGCGGCTCGGAGATTCACATGTTGAATTACCTGAAGAATTTTTCTGCTTATCAAATCCCACTGGGATGTCCGTGGGCAACTGTTCCTGTAGCTTTCATCCTCTTATCTGCACAATACAAGCACTTGAGGCTCATTCGGCCTTGCAGACTGTTTGAGACTTCTCCCCACCTCCAGTGATTTTCACCTAGAACTAATACCCTCAACAAAACACACACACACACACTGGCACGGACACACTTGCATTTATATCTTAGTGGGGTCCAACCATTGACCTACACAAAAAGGAATTGTTTTTTACTCCCTTTTCACTCGAATTTTAACAAAACTCAATAGTAACCTCAGCCTTATATATACGTAATCCCATCTTGACCCTCAAACAGACTTCATATTGCACTTCCAGGGGACAGCCAAGTGCCTTAGGGCTCCAACTCAGTATAAAAAAGACCCTAGCACAGGGGTGGGCAAACTTTTTGATTTGCGGGCCATATTGGGTATTAACATTTGACAAAAGGGCCGGAACGGGCTTTCAGGTCAAGCAGCTGTCAATCACATTCTCACCAACCAATCAGAGTAAAGGTCGCCCCGAAGAGTCCAAACAAAAGTCCAAACAAAAAAAATAATAATTTGAAACAAAAAAATTTGAAGCGAAGACAAGTTTCTAACCAAAGCGTAAAGATTGCAAGTGAACGAAAAAAAAACAGACGCAAATGTGAAAAATTTTTCATTAGTTTCTTAGAAATTTACGTTGGAAATTATTAGCATCTGATTCCATATACAGTGTAAAAATAAATGTTAAAAAAGCTAGTGCAATTCTTTTACGTATTGTAACAGATAAACAGATTTTACGTATTGAAACAGATTTACTGGATTTACATGTAAAAATGAAATGAAAGTAAGATATTTTTTTAAGGTTGGCAGGCCGGATTAAAACATTTAACCGCATGTGACCCCCGGGCAGTAGTTTCTCCACCCCTGCCCTATCATGTGGGGTCTCACTTTGACCTAAATGCTGACACACACACACACACACACACTCATTTAATTCATCAATTTTCTGTGGCTGAAGAGACAAATATTGTAATTTTAAACTAGAGCTAATTATATTTTATGAATTCATTTTCCTAATATTTTAAGCAGCAAATGCCATTGACATGTTTCAAATGTAAAAATAATTGCTCATTGTAATAGCAACTTACGTTAGGAACGCCTCTCCTCTCGTCTCGCTGAAGCAACATTGCTAAATCTAGCTGTGTTTATAACTAATTATCAGGCAAGTCACAGGAGACAGGAAAACAGATGGCGAGGGTGATGAACACTGCAGATCATTGTCATAAAGGTGTGGAAATGCAAAAAGATGATGTGGTCCAAGTTTTTATATACTTGCCAGAATCTAATAAGAGATCTAAGATGAACTTAATCACCTCGATGAAACATATTAAAAAGGTTTTTGAACTAATAGCATCAAATTGTGTCTCACCATTGTAATAATTACACACGTTATTGATCTATTTATCTGTCTCTCCATTGATTTTTCGTTCATCTGTTAACCCTCCAAATCACTAAATATCTAACATCTTCCCCCTCCTGTTCTCTTCCTCTCTCTATCCACCCCCTGTCCCTCTTTCTTACTCACTTTGCTTCTTTCACTCTCTCTACCCATTTCTCTCAATTGTCTTTCTCTCTATTACTCTTCCCTCTCTTTCACCCCCCCCTGCAATGTCTCTCTCTCCATCTGTCTCTCAGTGCTCTTTTTTGTTCTTGTTCTCTCTCTTCCATTCTTTCTCTCTCTCTCTCTCTCTCTCTCTCTCTCTCTCTCTCTCTCTCATTCTTCTCCACACTCACTAACATTCTGTCTCTCTCACTCTCATTTACTCTCTTTCTCTTTACTTTCTCGCTCATCATCAATCCTTTTTACAAATTTGACCTTAACAATCCAAGTCTAGAGAAAAGTTTTCACAAAAATGAAACATTTAGCTACCCTGTGACATTCAAACTCTTTAAACATTCCTTAATAAAGAATTAACAAATAAACAAATACTCTACTATACTAAAATTATTTAATAATAATAAAAATAATGCTTTCGGCGTTTTACAAGTCTTCCCAAAGCGCCTATTACAATGAGGAACACCATGCACACCATCCTTTGCCCGAAGAAATAGTCAACTTATTAGTCAAACTTTACTATGTCAACTTATGCTGCACAATATAATTAACAAAAAAACTTGCAAATTCAAATTTCACAAAGCATCACAGAAAAACACTAAACTAGCTGTATGGCTCACAGACTGAATTACTAATAGTGCTGGCTTTTAGATATGTACCAACAAACAAGTACTATATTTGCATAGTCGACGCTGGTGTCTGCTTGCCTCATTTCCTCAAGAGTCACAATTGGGTTAGCGTGTCAAGCGCATGGTGAAAACACATGCGAGAGACGGAGGCTGTTGACTTCAGGGGGCTTGACTCCTACTCAACCTCCGTGATCCTGTGATGAAACATGGAGAAAGAGAGAGACGTATTACCCACACACACGCTGCCAGCAATCTCAGCGTGCGCACGAGGGGAAGACGTGAGCTCATTAGACGTGTTATCCAGGAATGAGCCCGGCAGTGAGGCATGGGATTATTGCAGCTCCAGCTCTGCTACCCTGAGCTCCATTCTACATAATGAGTTATCCTCAATAGGCCACCAGAGTTTGAATCGTCTCGCGTTTGAACTCGGAGAGCAGGTGAAGTGCGAGTAAGTGATTATCGGGATGTGTGTGCAAGATTGCTGATTAAACACGGAAATAAATAAATCATGATGAGTTCAGGAATTGTGCGGATTCATGATATATTGCAGAAACCTCGAGTTCCTACTCACTACTACATCCTTCCAACTATTCATGCATTCGTCCTTCCATTCATTCATCCTTCCATCCATACATCCATCCATCCATTGGTCCTTCCATCCATCTCCTTGAGCTGGTAGCTGAATAATTGTCTATATAAATGTAGCACGTTCTAGCCACATGTGGCGATGGCAGGATTTGATTCTTCATTTTAATCATCAGCCAATCAGGATACTAGATTACATTCCCTGTACTCATTAACAATAAACTATCTTATGGTGTAGAAATGTACTGTCTATTATTACTAACAATACATAAAATACATAATACAAGATTGATCAAGTAGAAGTTTTTGACAGACAGACAGCTAAGGATAGATAGATAGATAGATAGATAGATAGATAGATAGATAGATAGATAGATAGATAGATAGATAGATAGATAGATAGATAGATAGATAGATAGATAGATAGATACTTGGTCTTTCCCAATTATTAGCAAAAATAGGGAAGATCAAAAAAGGCTGCACCTCTTTCCCTTGATGACATTCTCAAAGAAAAGATACAGAAATGAAATATTGATGTGCTGCAGAAAATAGACCATACCGGGCCACGATGAGAGACGAGGAACTGACTGCGAGACAAGTACCAACACAAGTTAGGGCAACCGCGTGTACCCCAATCAATTACTCCCATGCTATCAGCGCCAGGCCGAGCAATTAAGCCGAGGAGCTGGTGCTTGTTTAGGGATGCGTCTGCCGACAAACTACGCTGGAGTGACACGGTGATTGATGGCGCAGGATTTTTCGCTCTCTCTTTAATCCTCCCACTCCCTAAAGAGATTTCTCTATGCCAGCGCTGTCTCAGATTGGGGGGGGGAATAAAACCCAACATTGATTACAGATCAGTGGATGAGAGCGTCTGTCTGGAGAGATTACACACCAAGGTAAACCAAACTAAACCCGTGGTGAATGTACATTTGATGAACAGAAACAATCAAAAACTGAGACGTGCGATGTGACACACGTCGCATTTGAACCTGCCGTGTTTTTCCAAGAGTCTTTTATTGTGTTGTGTCTTTGTATTATGCGATCGTTATCACGAAGTAACACCAGGCTTATCCGACGAGATAGATAGATAGATAGATAGATAGATAGATAGATAGATAGATAGATAGATAGATAGATAGATAGATAGATAGATAGATAGATAGATAGATAGATAGATAGATAGTTAGTTAGAATTTCACTCACTTTACGATAGATAGATAGATAGATAGATAGATAGATAGATAGATAGATAGATAGATAGATAGATAGATAGATAGATAGATAGATAGATAGATAGATAAATCGATCTCTTAGTCTTTCCCAATTATCATCAAAAATAGAGAAGATCAAAAAAAGGCTGCACCTCTTTCCCATGATGACATTCTCAAAGAAAAGGAACATAAATGAATTATCGATGTCTTTGTATTATGCGATCATTATCACGCAGTAACACCAGGCTTATCCGACGAAATGCAACAGATGAAGCTAGCCAGCAAGGCGATGGTTAATGATACAGACGGTTGGTTTTGCCTATCTTCCTTGGACTTGAATGATTTCAATGATTCTGGTGATGCCAATTTACTTCACTCCAGCATCCTTGTTTTCACTCGGCGTGTTGAAAGGGCCAAAGTTGAATCGCTGAACCAACACTTGTCGTGACAACCGCAATTGGGTAAACGAAGGGCGTTGGTATGCGCGTTTTGCATTTGATAAGCAGGCACCCCGCGCGGCTGAGATATCGGAAGCAATCTGCTGCTCAGACACCACCAATTGGAGCAGCCACAGCAGGCGTTTGCAATCCCAACATCCTTTGGTGTCATCCCTCTGCTTATTTACAGTGAGTTTCTGAACACACACCCTACAGGTCTGGCTGACAGACTCACCTGACACGTACAGAGGAAGACAACACAGCTGTTATTTCTGCTCCGCCGTCTCATCTCCAACCGGATAATGGCTCGCAGCAAAGTGCAAGGTGATTAATAATGGATAGGGTGGGTAGTAACACACATCGCTACGTTCACAGATCACTGCTGTGTTCTGCTCGGTAGGAACAAACCGAAAGGCGGATTTATTTCATGGAGGAAGTCAAATTTTAACACTTTTTTTGCGCGGAGGACTTTTATTTTGTAAAATCTGTGCATTTTAGACGTCAATTTAGTGCTGGTATAGTGCAGATTATCGTTGTTTGTTTTGTTGCTTTTGGAAACGTGAAAAAATCACAGCAACTGACATTTCACTGCCAGAGACTTTTAATTTGCCCTTTTCGAGGTAACAGTATATCTTCTCAAAGTATATTCTCAATATATCTATGCATTGTTATTGGTTTTGTTTTTTAAAAGAGTTATAAAATGGAAAAAGTCAATTCATATCAGACTTTTCAAAGTTATTTTGCAAAATAAGTACAAATGCGGCAACTGCCTCAATAGTGTTTTATGCATTGTTTGTTTGTTCTTTGAAACATAAATTAAACTATAAATAAAAATGAAAGTCAAATCATAGCGTCCCTTTTCCCTGCAAAAGATACTTTTGTCTTGTGAAATCAGTCTGACGTGCAAAAACATCCTCAAAATATCTTCTGTGCATTTTAGTTTTTTTTCCCACTGCACCTGACATTCTCATTATTCTAAATATAAAACAATGTTTATTTTGATCATACAAATGCTTTTTCAGAGAAAGCTTGTCACTCAAACTAGCAGACATTTTCTATGCAGACTATGTTCAACATTTTCAAAGCTCTCGTCTTCTCAAGTCGACCATATGGCACAAGCCCTCAGAGAACCTCACACATCTGAGACCAGTGGATTTGCTTCTCCAGCGTCCCAAACCAGGGCCAAGTTGGAGCACCATCAGATCACCAAAATGGCACGGAATATACTTCCATTGGGATTGTAACATATATAAGTGGAGTGTCTGTTCCATTTGCTTCATTAAATCTGCTCTGATGGGTCTACACACCGCAAACAAGTGCACCTGATGATCCTGCTCTCCAGCCAGCGATTTGCAGCTTTCTAATCTCATTAACCACAGATGTCCCATTACTTTCCCTTCGTGGTCAAGCAAGTCTTTTCTTCAGCAAGAGCTTTCTGGAATCAGAGCAACCCTCCCTTTTCCTCAGCGAGCAGACGAGGAGAATCTATTGATAGCTCATTAGAAGACTGGTCTGCACTGAGGCCCGACTGTAGCTGAGGATTGAACAGTCCAGAACTCCAGTGAAAATTTTGGTTTCATTGCTGTCTTAATGTCATTTTTTGAGATTTTTTTTTTTATGTCTTTTCTTTTTATTTAATTTTGAAATCGAGCAAATTGCCAAGCTTTGGCAGGACACCAGACAGAACAACGTAGTTGCCAGATCTTTCATAATGCTGATTATCTTTCATAATCGCAACGTAGTAGCCAGATCTTTCATAGTGCTGATTATCTTTCAAAATCGCAAATAAAAAACTGAAGCTTGTATTATTGGATATTGATGTGCATTATTGGATATTGATTAATGACATGATTAACGAATTGATTAACGAATCAACACAAAATAAACCCAAATTTTTAATACTGTAATATAATTAATTATATATATTGTGACTATATTTTATTGAGAGACGGTGGGAATTATCCGTGAAATTTTCTATAAACTTAATTAGCAAAGTGTGCTGTGACTTCAGTTTTGGGAAAATACTGTACACATAGTAATAATTTTGTTCCATTTACGGATCCATCTGGCGATGTTTAAGCGAAATGCTCTGTCCAAATGTGAACCAGGAAGTTTTACAAACCAGAAATGAAAAAATTAATGGCGTTAAAAATAAATCACGCGAGTAAGCATTGAAATTTAATTGCATGCGTTAACGCGTTAACATTGACAGCCCTAATATTTAATTAAAATCTTCTTTCCACATCCTAATATAGAAAGCAAATGTAAGATTTTTTCTCCCATTTAAAAATGACAGAAAAAAAAGATAAAAGACTCATCTTCAAGATAAAAAAACATCATTGGCATGGGAACCAGAACTTTACCCATGGCAAGACACTGAAAACTTGGTCGTAAAGCCAATAATTGACAGTTGGTGATCTACTGCACAGCTTTTAAATAGTACAGCACAAGTTCTACGTAAGTGCTATACATTTATGAAAACTTGTCAACTGTATATGTAAGTACATGGATTAAATACATGTTCACTGTTTCCTGCTCTAGAATATTTTCCACTGCGGCAAATATTTTTAGCTCTTCTGCTCGTCTAAATATCGCTGGCGAACCATCAAGATAATCAATGTGACTTTTTCATAGCACTTCATTATCTGAAGCACAAGGATGTTTTATCAAGTTCTTTTGTTTGCTTTATTTTAGCCGCATTAGTGCCATGCTAAAAAAGTCATTCGGTTCATTTCTCGGCTGAGAGATTTAGTGATTCGGCCGCGCTCCCATTATTTCCAAACCCAACAAGCATTTTTAGTGCCAATTTAGGGACATGAAACAAAAATGACCATGAAACAATCCGCTTTCCTAATACTGCCTTTCGGATTTTGCTTTTCACAGACAATAAGAACAATAAGAACAATTTTGTCCCAATATAAATTGCATCATAATTCTCAATTAATTCTCTGACTCTCAAAAAATGGCATGCTTTTAATAAAGAGGTTTCGTACAGTTGTGCCTCAAACCACGAATGACCTCTGATTGAACTTTTTAAATACATTTGGAAGTAGTAAACGGAATAAACTGAAATAATCTATTTTTAATATCTGACTTCACTTGTCCACTAGACCATGCAAAGAGCCTCTAGTTTCAAATTATGTTTTAAATATTTAAAATGCATGTATTTTGATATTTTGAGTCTTTATGGTATAAGGCACTGGCTTCACACGCACATGGACACACACACACACACACACACACACACACACACACACACTTTACTAATAAAAATGGCTTTCTTATAGACTGTGTTTATCTATCTATCTATCTATCTATCTATCTATCTATCTATCTATCTATCTATCCATCTATACATCTATCTATCTATCGTAAAGTGAGTGAAATTCTATATTATACACTATAATTCTGTTCTTCTATAGTGTAGAATAACAATTAAGTATTATATTTAATCCTCTCAACAAGTCCCAGACATTTATTCCAGCACTATATACAGTCACAAACCATCTCAATGCAGCTGTACAAAATGCATGTCAGGAACAAAGAAGAACATTAATATTCAGATCCACAGTCTGATCAATATGCCACAGTTGTGAAAAGCGCCCTACAAATACTCATACTCATATTAAATACTCACAGTTGGAGTTGGTTCGATGCTCTTGATGACTGGTGTTAAATTGGGGGTTTTATTGTATAACTTATATATAAGAGACAGCAACAAGAGGCTAAACAAAAATATTCAAATGTAATATAAAATGTAAAAATAAATTGTAATTTATTGGGCAAGTTGGTCTTGGAGCATAACAAAAGCACGACTAATAGCAAGAGCTGTTGACAAATGGCAAAGATAACAGAAGTGCAGTGAACAAATGTAATATAAAAATGTGCTAAAATCAGAAAACAAACTTGAGGTTGGTACTGGCACAATGCCATTGCCACGTCAGCCCACCATACCCAGCCCACCATTAACCCTTAACCTAACCCTTTCATACATAAACATGACTAGATCATGCCATCATAAGGCCATGTGATTGGTCTCTGCGGACTATTACATCACCATCACCAAGAGCAATCCTATTGGCCGAGAGTGGCGAGGAAACAAAAACAATAACAAAGTTGGCATTCAAGCACTCTAGTGACACTGGCATTGTAAATGTGTGAAAAACAAGGCTCTGTTACTGCATATTCATGTGCTACGTGACCTGTTTGTACTTTACATATCGGTTTCTTTGAATCAAAAAGTTGTCAAGTTAATAGATAGAGGAGAGAAGCTGCAATCAAACGAGAGGAAAGTAATTAAAAGGCAATTATGGCAAACAAGCAAAACAACATCATGACAATCACCACTGTCACTGATTTGATTGGAGAACATTGTTCCCCGTAATGAAGCACCAGAACCGTACGCAATTATGTTTAGGAACAAAGGTTCATGAAAAGAGAACGGTTTAGACATGACAGCCTGTTTTGTTTTTTTCATACCTGTGATACGTCCAAGAAACAGGTTCTACATATTTAAATCACGATTGATCAGGATCTAAATCTGTTCAAATTACAGCTCCATCTGTCTGGATTTAGATTTTTAAAATCAAGCTAATCAGACATATTCAACAAAGAATTAAACAGAGCAGGTCATCTAGTGTTTTTAATAAAAGATTTTATGTTGCTTATAGTGCAAAAACAAATACAGTAATCTAACCGGAAGTTGACATTTTTACAGCACTGTACTGTTTTCTTTTTTTACGACAAGGTAAAGTTTTCCCACGGTGCATTGTAAAATCAACAACTTGTATTTATTTCAATTAGATGGTCATTTGCTGTACAATTTTCATGTAAATGTACAGTATTTTTTTAATGTAGGAACTCTCATTTTTTAAAGTTTGCAAAGGTTTTTTTTTTTATTTCCCAAATATTACAATTACAATCAGGTTTATTTTTAATTCTCTTGCACGTTTAAAATATAGCGGAAATGTAATCAAATTTTCTACAGCAACATACAACATAGTTTTAGCATCTCTTCCATTTTTGGGTCACAGAGAGCAAGAGTTAATCAGTTTCTTGGTTGGTAAAATTGGCAAAATTTACAGGACTAGGATTATAACTGGTAGGCAAATTTTACAACAGAATGTAACCAGTTTTGGGAGTAACACGTACAAAAGTAATGTATTACATTATTGTATTGGTGTTTGCTGTAAAGCTGTAGTGTAACACATTAATAACTGTATTTTCAGGAATACATTACTCGCTAAATGATAAGTAACACCATCAAGCGAATGAATCCAAAATGCCACATTTCATGTTTATAAATAGACACTTATGTAATTCGTCTTTCACTGGAAGAGTGTTGTATTTTGTAACGCTGATCTGAGCTCGAGGTCCGCAGCTATTGTCTACCATACTTTTAACACTATTATAAACTATACTGTTATTAGTAGCTTGGACAGGCCACAGTCATTAGGCTACATAACATAACCTTTTATTCGATGTAAAAAAAAAAACAAACAAGTAAAAGATACATTTTGTTATTTTGGGATGTAAATTT
Organism: Paedocypris micromegethes; assembly: GCA_028031935.1. Lineage (NCBI taxonomy): Eukaryota > Metazoa > Chordata > Actinopteri > Cypriniformes > Paedocypris > Paedocypris micromegethes. The sequence continues at coordinate 28,129,858 of CM051495.1, read as the reverse complement.
CTATTTTTGTTTAGTTTAGTAGTTCTTTTGGTGAAAGTATCTTAAAAGTAATACTGTAGTAATGTAACATTGCAATTCTGAGACAGTAATAATGTAATGTAACAGATTACTTTTTACAAACAGTAACAAGTAATGAGTAATGTATTAGTATTTCGAAGTAACTTGCACAACACTGGATATAACTTTTAACGAACAGGAACGACAAAGAAACAAGTAACGTATACATTAAGTATGTATGAAGTTGCGTTATTCACAAATTGCAACAATTACAAGTCAAGTCAGCTTTTATTGTCAACTCAGCTATACATGCTAGACATACAGAGAGTCGAAATTGCCTTTTTCACTCGTCCCCTACCTACAAACACTTAAGACAGTAAACACAATACAAAAGAACAATATGTACAAAACAATAATTTAAAAATTACAAAAAAATAAAAAAAAATGTGCAAAAGGTACTAAAAATGTGCAAGTGAATGTGTGCAATAAACCAGTGCAAAAAAACAGCAACAGTTCTGTGCAAAGTAGCAGCAGAATTGTTCTCTTAGCGGGAGAGGCAAAGGGGGGGCAGGGTAGCGAGTGAGTTCAGCTTTCGGATCCTCAATTACAGTAAATATTAGATTTCGATTAGATTAGAGAATTTAAATTTGTTGAAATATTAATGAAAAATTGAAAAAAGTTGAAAATTGTTTGAAATTGTAATGAAATGTAAGTCGCTATGGATAAAAGCGTCAGCTAAATGACTGTAAAGTAAAGATTACAGTAGCTAAAAAAGACGTGGATAAAAATGTTGTTGACGTCAACGTTAAGTGTTGCAATTGTGTGTGTCCTCCTGGAAGCTGGTGTTCTGGGGCGTGGAGGAGCGCACTCACTCAGAGACTGTCACTCTTCTCCTCTGAAAGCTGCTCTCATCGAGTCTGATAGGAAAAGACTAACCGGAGCTGAAATTCAAAAGCGTTTTGACGGAAATACCAGTGCTGAGTCCTCACCCCGAGAGATTTCCCAGATCCACACAGAACAACAGAGGCTCTCGGGCGACAACCTTCAAGGTGTGCAGATAAGGAAAATGAGAAATGCCACCTCGGGGAACACGGGCGCTATTGTTCGGGAAATGAAGTTGCAGAGTGGCTTCTCCAAAAGCATTGTTTCCTCTATTTGCCTGTTTTGAAAAAGGATCTTTTCACGTCGTCTTTGACAAGCTGCCAAGTGTAACTTTCCTTTTCAACGCACTAAAAGAATTTGTAATTAACGTTTTAGAGTGCAAGGTTAATGGCTTATTCTAACAAGAACAAAACATTCTTTGAGATGTAACGCCTGGCTCCTTTTCTTTGCAAATTTAGTCTCTTTTGATACTCGCATTGAGGAAGTTGCTCACAAATTCTGCATCCAGACGAGACACCAGAGAGCGAATGGAAGTTTTGAAATTTGTCACCAAAAAAACTGTTTTGCTTATTTATTCAATTTTTTTTAATGTTTACATTTTGCATTCAATCTGCAAAATGACGTTGCATTACAGTCAAACTCTGAATCAGCTTTCTGTTTTTCAAACCCTCAACCTTTATTTATTTTAGGTCAAATGCATAGGTTAAATAAATCATTATATCCCTTTATTACGTATTGTATCACTGGTGATACAGTTTGTTTATCGTCAAATAAAAAACCTTGAATAATTATATACACTTGTAATACATAATTTGACCACCAGGTGTAAATTAACTGCTCCATTGCTTTTCCACTGCAGTGACCACTAGGGGAGCTGCTCCAAATGTGGGAAAAAAAAGCTTTTTTTTTTTTAATTAACTAGTTCTGGGGGTCTAGGGGGAAGAACAGTAAAATTTCTACTCAAATTTCTAAGTGAAGAGTTGTTTGGTGGGTTACTTGATTGTGGTGTGGTATATTTTTGTGATTGAAATTTTAACTCTTTCTTGTACAGCACATTGTTTTATTTATTTAACATTTATTTAATTTTTTTATTTTTTTTATGTCTTTAAATTTTTATTAGAACTATCATGTCAAATCGGAAAAAAATTAAGTTTTAAGCTTTCCTTCTGGTACCCCGCAATAAAGGGATTTTATATACAGTATAATATGAAATGATTCATAAAAATGGAGTTCCGTATGGATTTAACAGCAATTTATTGAAAGAAACAACTACTACCCTTACAAAACAGTGTACATTTTTACAGTAACAAGATGAAAAAAACCAAAGCAAAACATGTTTTTTTTTTCATCTAAAAGACCACAATGTAAGCGAAGAACCATCTCCTGATAAATACAAAACAACAAATGTTCAGTCATGAACAAATTATAATAAGCATCTCTCTCAAAGAAAACGCTTCTTTAGAATGTCTCGACCTGCAACTCTTTCTTCCAGAAAACAACTCTAAAACAGAACCTTTGCTTTTTGTTCTACAAAAAGAACATAATTCCAGACTGGACTAGTGTTCCAGTAACTTACAGCAAAATATCTTATTTGTTCATGCCTACGAGGACAACGCATGTTTTCATTTTCTGATGGTTTCATTAAAAGAATAAAGACGCCTTTAGGGAGAAAATCAGGTCTCTGTGTCACAGTGTCGTACTTCAAAAATAAGGGAAGTGACAGCAGCTTTCATTAGAAGTACAAGTATAAAATGCATCGACAAAAAAAACCCCAACTAATTAATGTTGTGTTTATCTCAAGACAACCAAGGGGTTTGCTTGATAATTTAGTCAAATATAAAGAAAAATGTACAGTCATTATCTGCGTGGTGTCTTGGTCCTGATCGCCCCGGGGGCTTTTATTTTGCATAATGAGTGGCTGTGTTCCCACTATCCAAATTATAACTTGCCGACTAAATAAGAATGCACTGATTTCATCCCAGTACACATTTCTGAACTGAAGCTAATCAAAAAAAATATAATGATAAAAAAAAAACAACCTGGCTGTTAGTGTTTACTTGTAATAATATGATTTAAGCCCAAAAAAACACTCTCAATTCACGTGCATTTAAATATTGAACTTCATTTCCCAGATTCAAGTTTTTCTCGCGCCAATTGTGTATAAAATTCAAATCTGCACATTTTCCCCATTTGATCTGATTTGTATACACGCTTAGTTGTTTCTCATGTTAAAATCAGTGTTGATGCAATACATGTTGAACAATCATTATTTGAGTTTTTACTTTTCTAATACAGCAGTGCTTGTTGAGGTCTTCAGCCACAGATATTGAGCTTGCCTGATCCATCCATCTCCTAGACGATGGCCGTATGAGCTGGACTACAATATATCCCTTATGTGTTGCACAGTTTCATCATTGCATGAATAAGATGAATTGGTTTTGAGCGAGAGAAGGGTCATCTAGATAAAGCTACGACAGCGGTGGCAGTATTGACCGTGCTTTCCTATATCACCTGCCCGAAGCTCATTATTCACACTTTCTGAGGTGGCAATGAACAGGATCTGGGCTTTCACATATATCAAACCTACAAACCAGTTTCTCAAACAATGATGAGCTACAGTGTCTAGATGCTGAATTGAGTTGTCTAGAAAAAATGCATTCTACTTGCATTAAATGTTTTTTAGTCCATCTACAATAGCATTCAAGAGCCCTATTCTTTTGTAAATGGAATTTGCCAGATACGTAGATCATCGCAGCATTTTAAACAGGCAGGCGGATTAGCACCCGAATGCTGCATGCATTTAAATCCAGCGTTTTTTTTTTTTTTTCAAAGGTCACTATAATAGGTTCTCTCATCACTGTTAGGTGGTGAAACAGTTAAAAATCGAAATATATTTTAAGGCTTTTGCCATTTAACAAGATTTGGGACGGAAGAAAATCGTTGAATTATTTTCTTAGGAATGGAATTTTAGATATTTCTGTAATAATTGATGTTTTTATTTGAACAAAAGTATCAAATCATGTAACAAAGGCTCATTTACTGGATGTTACGGGAGAAAAAACAAAAAGTAAGACATTGTGTGTTATGTATTTGACTCTTTTTTTTCCTAATTTTTGAACACAGATAAATGGCCATTTTTCTTCTTCAAAGACTCTGTTTTTCATAATTCCGCATAGCTTGCTTTGCGTTGGTCTGAGACTAAGAAAAGTGCTATATAAATAAACTTAAACTTGAACTTGAACTTGCTGAGTGCTTGCGAAAAATGCTGAATAGTCCAAATAAACAACAATAAACAAGCTTACTGAAGAAATGCAGAAGAGTGGAAACTTTGGAAATCCCAAGACTCTAAAACATGGGAACAGATTACCATCACAAAATGCAAACATGCTCAAACATGTAACGTTACGTAATAAAAAATTAGAAAACATGACAAAAACACACATTTCAAAATATATTGCAATAAACATATTAACAAAGGGCACAGGGGAACAGAATCACAACTGATAACGAACAAACCACAAGCTTGATGAGAATAATTTGGGCGCTGCCAGAATACCAGAATACCCAGTCCCTCTTATTCCAGCGCAAAATTCCAGTGCGATCCCATTGGATTCTAGGTTTTGCTACAGCTAGTTAGGCGAGGCTCATTAGCGCAATGTGGTAACTAATAGCAACTTGTACACTTTTACTTATGACACCATAGGTCCCGCCTCAAATTGATTTGATTGGCTGAAAAACTGTCACATCCGGAAATCCAGGAAATATTTATTTAAGCCAGGAAACATTTAAGTCTACTATATGCACTTCAAACCAATACATTTTCTCATGTTTTCTAAAGATATTGACTGAGACTCCAGAGATTAGCATTGACTTTTGAGTTGTTTGCAATTAATATATTGCAAATTGCTCAACAAGTGTTTCTGTAAAAAGAGATATGTTACATGTATTTGTTATGTAGCCTTCAATTCTGGATGTTTGAAGTCACAATTTAAGTTACAGAGGTAAACACAGGTAAAAAGGTACGAAAGAGCAAATTGAGCAAGTATTGTAGCTATGCCCTATCTAGTAAAGGCTGTTGGGTTGACATCACCAGTTACAACATTGAGTTGGGTTATACATACAAGCTTCAGCTAATATACTTTATAGTGCATGTTTTACGGTAATGGGGTTAGTGTTACAGCACATATTGTGGAGGGTTATAAACAACAGTTGTTGGATATTATGGCGGCATTTAACATGGTTTCTAAGTCAAGCAATCGTGAACTGATTCATACACTGATTCACGAGCCATCTTTCATACACAGACCCGCACAGGAGCAATGTAATTCCTACTCAAACATTTGTGGAAAGGATTAGATCAGGAAAGAGGCAGTAAGATGTTCTTGATAACTATCAGCACAGTAAATTATTTCCAGTGGTGAACTCTTCCTGTTTATTATCTCTGATACGGATGCAGAATCACACACTGAATGAAATCCGACAGCACCGGCGAAATAAAAAAAAGGCATCGACCTATGACTGTCTGCAGGCCAATATGTGCTAAAGATAAATGGAACAAAGATGACATATCTAATTCACGTATTAAACAATATATCAACCAGACAATAACGGACATTTACACCCACAAAATCCTCTTTTACATTTCTTAAAGTCAGAAAAATGTGGGCAAAGAAATATCGATGAATAATTTAGTAACCACCACAACTCTCCAACCGTTTTTTCCCCATCCAAATTAGTCTTTTTGAATACTCTATCCCTCTGATCTACAATAAAACACAGAGTTGAAATAACACTGGAGGAACTTTGGCTTTCTTAAGTGATTCTTGAAACGCTTCTCTGGATTCAAGATCTTTCAGGCTTGATCTTTTAACAAGTCAGAATAAAGTCAAGGCCAAACATATAAAGCTCAAGGGCAGGTTCTCTTGTAAGGATCTGGTGAGCTCCTCTTTACCACAGAGAAAGCAATTTTGCACAGGATAAAGAACTAATCCTTGACAATACAAGGATTAGTGCAGCAAAATGACCTTTATCTCACTCCGGAGCATGAAAGGCCTTCGCTGAAATGGTAAAAGTCTTGATCTGAACCTGCTTCAAAACCAAACTGAAGCTACTTTGTCTGAAGCCTCTTTACAGTTGAAGTATGTGAGGCTATCGATGGGGATGTGAAAGGAAAAAAATTAAGCTTAAATGACAAATTCTTTATTTAATATACAATTGCTATACATTGCTATGGCTATGATTAGGTGGAGGATGGAGGATTTGATTGGATGGAGAAATTATTATTATTATTATTTTTTTTTTTTATTTTAGATCTGATGGGTTGGAAGGGCAAAATGTTGTGTATCCATGTTTTAAGATCTTGCTGCTCAAAGTAAAAATACTGTAGGTACGTTTGTTACTTAAGTTTCTTTCTTCACCATAAAATGTGTGCAATCATGAAGAACTTAACATTAGGAAGAAAAAGAAAAACAAAAAGAAGAAAAATAAATAAGAAAAAGAAAAAAAAGAAAAAGAAGAGAAAGAAGAACACGACAAAAAGACAAAGAAGAAAACCTTTTATTTGTCCCATCAATAAAAAATGCACATTTATAAAAATATTTACAACAAACAGCAAACAGTATTTTATTCTTTGCTTTCAAACTAATTTTTTTTTT